>JANAVB010010791.1:357699-493448 GCA_029216955.1 Iris pallida
TATTTTCCTATATAATATCTATATATATATATATAAATATATATATATATATATATATATATATATATATATATATATATATATATATATATATATATATATATATATACTACACGTAACACATATAAATATTAAGCCATATTTACAAAATAATATAAACAATGATTAACTGACAATAATTGTCAATTTCCTAAAAAATACATACAAATATATTTGCATTTACCAAACATGTCTACGAGGCCGTATTTGGTCCTACTACATGACTACATGGGCTTGGATTTGACTTGGGTCCAATCTGGACAAGTTCGGTACAACCGGGTTCCTAAAACTCAATAATATAATTAAATAATAAATAACTCTTCGGTGCGGGTTAAGTCGCAACTTGGCCTGGTTTTCCTAGTTAGGACGTCCATATGGCTAGGTTTCCCCGGGCATGGCTAGTACACTAGTCAAAGCACACTGCTACCTCTCACGTGCCACAATTTCTAGTCGTTTTGTACTCCAAAACTCCACCATGGCTAAAATCATCTACCGTAATAATTAACTAAATAATTATTTATAAAAATCTAAAAACCTCCATTTAAATCAAATAATAATAAAATATATATATTTTGAAAAATTCTCCGGGAAGGGAAGCTACACCCCCGCTCTGTTGGCCACGTTCCCCAGCGATCAACTCCGGCGGTGGCTCTCGACTGCTGTAGCCTGACGAGCAGCCATCGAGCTCGGCCACAGCCGCCCCCGGCGCCTGGAGCTCCGGTGCCATACCCCCATCTTTCCCGCCTGTTCCACAGTTCAAATTTTGAATCTTCCATGCACCCCCGGGGTGGTGGGAGACCGGGCGCATGCTCCCTCTCCTTCAGATGAGGGTATGCGCCCCCCGCTGCGGCCTCGAAGGAGGCTATACGCCCGCCTTCTGCCACCGACTTTGCGCCCCCTGTTATCGGCCTACCTACGCCCTCCTTGGTCTGATACTTCGACCGAAGGCCGCTACTCGCCCAAGCCTATGCTATGCGCCCCCACCCTCCTTCGAAGGCCCCAGGACTATGCACCCCTCCCTCCACCGCAGAAGTCCTTCCGCGTGACTTTGGGGGGGCCCCCCGTTCGGCTTATGCGCCCACCTCCGGAGGCTATGCGCCCTCACCGCCAGGCTATGCCCCCACTCCGTTTAGAGAATGCGCCCCGGGTCCAATGTCGGGATACTCCTCTCTTGGCGAGTCTGCTACCGTCGGAGTAGGGGCTAGCTCGATTCCTCCCATGCCCCTCACAGCCCCACTACGCTCGGTTTCATCATCCACGACAAGCGGTCCGTCGACCTTTCTTCCCCCTGCCCTCCCTCCCCACTCTCCATCGCCTCAGAGTCAGCTTCCACCAACCTTCCTCGCTCCGGCAGTGACCCCCTCTAAAAGCCCCACCTACACAGCGATCCTGCACCCGGACCGTAGGACACTACAAGCCTCTTCCGGCCGAGAACATCGAACTCCCTTACATCGAGTTCCCAAACTCTACCGACGGCCACCCTTTACGGGTTCCTTTCTTCTCTGTAGAGATAGACTCCCTCTCTTCCACCTTTACAGAGACTTTCGTGCTTAAATTCTCCTCGGGCTGTCCGAAGATTGAAAAAGCCTGCAAAGCCATCGCCGGTTGGGGACTCTCCTCCGCTTATAGGGTAGCACCCTCAGACCCCAAGCATATGTTCCTTTACCTCTCTTTCGACCCTGACTACATCAAAGTCTGGGCGAAAGGCACCTCCAGCATTGACGGCCACGGAGTCAAGATCATCAAATGGTCCCCCGGTTTTAGCCCCAAAGTCGACTCTCCGATTATCTCAGCGTGGATCACCCTCTCCAACCTTCCCCTTGTCTACTTTGCCCCGGCGGCACTCAAGAGGATCGCCATCTCCTTCGGGTCCCTCATTGCAATCGCTGAAGAAACCCGCAATCTATCCAAGGGGAACTATGCAAAACTTTGCGTGGAACTCGATCTATCTATGGACCCCCCAGCCCAGATTCAGCTTAAACTTGGGGGACAGACGATATTCTAGACGCTGGTGTACGATAACAACATTATTTTTTGAAAGCACTGTCAGATGAGAGGCCACACCACACAGCACTACTTTAGAGCACACCCGGAGCTCAAGAAAAAAGCACCCAAAAAGTTGTATATCTCGAAGGTGGGCCACACTACCCACAAAGTGCCAATTCTTCCCCTTTTCAACTCTCATACCCACTTCGAAGACAGCAACACTCATCCTAGTCCCGACGATTCCCTACCGCCATGCACAGCTATTATCACCTACAAGCCCCCAACCATTCCCCTCAACAACAGTTTCGGCACCCTCTCAACCTCTACTGAAGATAACTTGGCGCTTACGCCCCCTCCCGCCGAATGCAAGAAGACTACCACAGTCTCCTAGACAGCCGCTCTTCCCTCCAATAGCGACCGGGAGCAGCAACAGACCACGGTCACCCCTCCGAACGTTGCTATCTCACTCATCAACCCCAACAGCCCCACTTTAGGAGATCTAGCGATCTTCGGCCCAGCAGCGATACTTAAGATCGTGCAAGCCAAAAAAATAGGATTTTTGGACCCCTACAACCCTCTTTGTGCGCTAGCTGACACAGAAGATGCGACGGCATCCACCCCGTCGGAACACACAGGAATCAACACACAAAGGTTGACAGTAACAGCGGATGATCCCACCGTTCAGACCCGGGAATCCCTAAAAAAATCCCACAGTAAGAAGAAAAAACTCTACCTAGAGTCCTCGGTCATGACTACGCGGTCAGCCGCTAAACTCAACAACCCCCCCTTATCACCATCCCAATGTTAAACATCCTCGCGTGGAATGTGAGAGGGCTGGCCAATAAACCGACTCAGATGAGAATCAAAAGCCTCATAAAATCTACCGGATTGACATCCTTATCATCATAGAGCCCAAAATCCCGTAAAAAAACACAAATCCATCCAGCTCCAGCTCGGCTTCCCGTCCGACGTCGTCGGGTGTAACGACATCTGGATCCTTTTCAGATCCGGTATCCAGTTTGGAACCATCCATGATTCTAGTCAGGTGTTCTCCTACTGGGTGGAGCACCCCACTCTCAAGTCCCACTGCCTTCTGTCTGCCATCCACGGTAGCTGCAATATCTAAGAGCGCAAGCTTCTCTGGGACACTTTAATAGACACCCACCTCCAACTCAACAATCTCCCGTGGATCTGTATTTGAGATTTCAACACGATCTCGAACAGAGAAGAGAAGTCAGGGGGTCGTCCGCCCCCCCCCCCCCCCCCAAGTCAGCTATCAACAACTTCAACAACTTCAGCTTCAACGCCCACATGACACCCCCCTTTCTTTGGCAACGCCTTCACCTGGTGCAACATGAAGGAAGACAATCGCTGTCATATTCCCGCCTGGACCGGGCCCTGATCAACAATCGCTGGTCTGACATGGAAGTTATCTCCATCCTTTCCCACCTGAACACCACCGAATCGGACCACTCCCCTCTCCTGATCGAGATTAACAGCAACTCCAACCACATCAAAAAACCCTTCAGGTTCTTGGACTTCTGGCAGCATCACCCTCAATTTCGAGATATAGTAGCCTCTGCCTGGAGATCCACTAACGATCCCGACCCCCTTATTCGTGTGGCAGACAAACTCAAGGCTACCAAGAGAGCATTATCGTCTTGGAGCAAGAGCGCTTTCGGCAATATTTTCCAAGCCATAAGAGAGGCGAAAGATGACGTTACCCGCGCTGAGTCTCAGAATGCCACGGATCGATCTCCGGGGACCCGAACAACGCTCAACCTCACCAAAGCTCTCCTGAAATCCTGGATTAAGGTGTAAACAGAATTATGGAAACAGAAATCCAGACAGACCTAGGACACCGAAGGAGTCAAGAATTCAAGCTTCTTTCATTCCTGCGTAAATGGCCGCAGACATCAGCTCCATCTACACTAAATCTCCAATGATAATGGCTTGGTCCTCAAGGATCAGTGGGGCATCCAAGCTGCAGCAGCGAACTTCTACTCCAAACTTTTTACCAAAGAAGTCATCGTCATGGATGAGGACCTTCTCGCTAAGATCCCCAGCTTGATCAATGATTGGGAGAATGAGCTGCTCCTTACCCCCTTCTACGGAGGAAGTCAGAGCTGTTGTCTGGGCTCTTAATGAATACAGCGCTCCCGGGCCTGATGGATTCTCCAGCGTCTTCTTCTGGTCCTGTTGGGATATCATCGAGTCCGACTTCCACGAGGCTACGCTTGCCTTTTTCCAGGGGCGAGGTATCCCGGATCTATTTCCTGCACCAACCTCATCCTCATACCCAAAATAGACAACCCGAAGACCTTCAGAGATTTTTGCCCAATTAGCTTATGCACCTTCACCAATAAAGTCATCTCAAAGGTTATCGCTAACCGCATGTCCCCTTTTCTCCCCAAAATCATCTCCGAGGAACAAAGTGGCTTCGTCACTGGGCGAAACATCACCGACAACATCCTCTTGGAGTAGAAAATGATCACTTGCTTGAAATTCACGTCCAGGGGCGGGAACATCGCCATCAAACTGGACATGAAGAAAGCCTATGATCGACTGGACTGGCAATTCATGATCCGAGTGTTCAGGGCCTTCGATTTCTCTAAGCCGTGGATCGACACCATCTTCCGATCCGTTAACAACACTTGGTTCTCTACAGTCATCAACGGGCAAGCGGAGGGTTTCTTCAAATCCAGTCGCGGCGTCAGACAGGGAGACCCCCTATCTTTCTCCATCTTTATCATCGCAGCCGAGGTGCTCAGCAGAAACCTCAACATTTTGCTGAATACTCCCAAATTCTACTACTTCCACACCACCACGGTGTGCCCTATAATCACTCACCTAGCCTACATTGATGACATCCTCATTTTCTCCTCCGGAGACATCGGATCCGTGGAGGTAGTCAGCAGTACACTTGAGAGATACACCAGATGCTCGGGTCAACGAGTCAACACCTTGAAAAGCGTCATCTACACCCATCACAAAGCTGATAGGACCCACTCAGCCACTCTCTCCAACCTGACCTCTTTTTCAACCGCATACCCGCCGTTCAACTACTTGGGGTACTCGCTGGTATACGGGAAATCAAGTTCGGGCATCTTCGACAGCCTTGTGAGTAGAATCAGAAAAAAAAAAATTGAAGGTTGGCATAACGCTACCCTCTCTCTGGGAGGGAAGATGATCCTCATCAAGCACGTCCTCTCCTCCATCCCCATCTACACCCTTGTTGTCTGCTCCCCCCCAAGAAGGTGCTGTCCTCATTAGAAGCGCTCTTCTCCAACTTCTTTTGGGGACACATTAACGGCAAGTACAAGCACCACTGGGCCAGTTGGGACTCGATGGCCAAGCCGACGGATCAGGGAGGACTGGGATTCAGCAGATTACATCACATCGTTGACGCCTTCTCCATGAAGCTGTGGTGAAAACTTTGCTCGGAAAACTCACTCTAGAATCGCTTCATGATGGCCAAATACTTCTAATACTCATACCCTTCGATTGCCGTCGCCAATTCTAGATCCTCCACAACCTGGAGACGCATCCTTCTCGGACATCATCTCACCGAACCGCTCATCCGCCTGCAGCTTAGAAACGGATGCTCGTCAATGAACCACGAACGGTAGCTTGGTGATGCCATCCTTCTTTCAACCTCGGCCGCCCCCCATAACTGCTCGATCCGAGACTTATGGGACAGCAACTCTGGTTGGAGATGGGACAGAGTAGCAGAATGGCTTGGGCCGGAGGAGGTCAACAGTCTGACGGCCGCCAATATGAGGCTCAACGAAGATCCAGACACTCTCAAGTGGTCCCATAATCCCAGCGGTGTTTTCTTGCTGGCCTCTGCCAAGACCGTGGTCAGAGGCATCGACACATCGTCCCCTTTTATCGCCCCCTTCTGGCAATCTTGCATACCACACAAATGGTCGATATCGATTTGGAGAGCGCAGCTCAGCAAACTCCCCACTGAGGACGCCCTTACAACCATTGGCTTCAGTCTTGTCTCTAGCTGTCACTGCTGTACGGCCCACAAATCCAAAACTACGGAACACGTCCTGCTCTCCGGGGACCTCGCTGCACAGATCTGGACCAACCTGTCAAGCAATTGTAATCTTACTCATCCGGCCGACGGCTTCAACGATCTTCTTGTTATTTGGAAGAGGTCTCACGGGCATCAGATCGTCACAGCCGCGGGCATTTGGGTCCTGTGGAAGAACCTTAACAAATTCAGGTACGATGGGCGGACGTACAACTACAACTCCTTGTACAGGGAGGTCCTTAAGCAGATCTCCGAAGTCAGCAGGCGCTGCCATCACCCCTCTGATAGCTCCTGACGGTCACTGTGCTAGTCCTAGGAACGGCCCAACGAGCGTGTCTGGATCCTGGCCTCCTTGACCTTTCATTTCTGCTGTCTTTTGAGCGCTTGGCGCACTTACTTGTATAGGCTTCGGCATTTTGCACCTAATACATCAATAAAGCTAGTGTTCTTTAATATATATATATTCTTCCCATCCCTAAGTTCTCCCTATGGCTTCATGACTTACCCCCACACCCGTTCCCAGCGCCGAGGGCGCGCCGTTCAGGCTTCTCGCCAACAGCCCCTCGTCCTCTCCCTCCGGCGCCGCACGGGCTGGCCCTCCGCCTTCCGTACCTTGACTCACCTCCCCCCGTCTCCTCTGCACGAACGAATCCGAGAGCCCCCTCGGCTGACTCATTGGTCGCCGGAGCAGCTCGCCCTAGTCGGCATCGACCCCACCGGGTGGGCCCCAAAGCTCCGGTGGCCACCCCAGGCTCCCTTTCCGGGACCCTGAGCCTTCGCGACCATGCTCCGCCTCCAGCCCTCTCTCTCCGAAGGTCACAGACAGGAGACGCCCCCTCCCGGCGTAGCATCCCCCCTCCGGTGGCCTCGTCCGACGGCGGCCCCCGCGATGGTCCTCTCCCGCTCTGTCCGGTCGGTCGGACCTCTGGAGCGTCGGGCTCCTCGGGCCTGGGACTTTCCCGCCAAAAGCTACCGATCTCTAATTTAGATTTTGAATATCCCCCCTCTCTATGGTGAAGGTGGGAAGAGTCGCATGCTATGCGCCCACATCTGCGTTGGGCTATGTGTCCTCATCAGCGCTGGGCTATGCACCCACTTCGTCGCGGGACGGCATGCGCCCGTTGTTGGCCCGGCGTCCCCGAACAGCCATGCGCCCCCATCTTGCGTGGGTGGGTATGCACCCACTGCCGAGAGCATCCTTGTGCGCTCCTGCTCGAGGGGTGGCCATGCGCCCTCAGTAGGAAACCAGCTCAGCCCGCGGGACCCCACCCGGCTCTCCCATATGCGCACATCTCGGCCGCAAGCGCCTACTCTGCCTCGGGTGCTCGGCAGACCGCATGCCCCCTCCTGCCCCAGGCAGTTATGCGCCCTCCGCAACACCCCTCGTAGCTGGCCTGGCCGGTCATGTGCCCACTCCGGCTTCCTTTCCTGCTGCATACGCCCATACCCGGGGGTCGCCGAGTTCGCATGCTCCCGCCGGGGGCGGCCATGCTCCCGCTATCGCGGGCCTCGTCTCCGCTGGGACGTCTTTCCTTCCGACCAACACAACGACTCGGTCTTACGCAGAGGTGCTGCGTCCAGACAGAGGGCCACATCCCACCCTACAGATAGAGGATCCCGAACTGCCGGATATCGAACTCCCGCCTACTGCAGATGGCCAAACCATTCGTGTGCCCTTCTCTACGGAAGAGATAGCCTCCTTAGCGGTCGGCTTCACGAAAATGCTGATCCTAAAGTTCCCCTCGGGGTGCCCAAAGATCTCCCAAACCCAAGAGGTTATAGCTGGTTGGTGCCTAACATCAGCATACAGATTCGTCCCGCTAGACCCCAAGCACATGTACCTACACCTCTCCTCTGAATTCGACTTCACCACTGTTTGGGTAAAAGACCACAATTATCGACGCTCACAGCGTTAAAATCGTCAAGTGTACTCCCAGTTTCAACCCCAAAGTTGACTCGTCTATCATCTCGACGTGGATCACCCTCCCTAACCTACCCCTTGTGTGCTTCTCCCCTGTGCCCTGAAGAGAATCGCCAGCTCTTTTGGGTCGCTCGTGGCCATTGCCGACGACACACACAACCTTACCAAAGGAAAATTCACAAAGATATGCGTGGAACTCAACCTGTCCACGGATCCCCTTACCCATATCGAGATAGAACACGGGAGCCAGACGTACTTCCAGACGCTATTGTATGACAATAGCATCATTTTTTGCAAACACTACCAGATTCGGGGCCACCTCACTGACCAGTGCTTCAGCGCACACCCGGAGCTGAAGAAAAAACATCCCCGGAAGGCGCACCCCACGAAGGAGACCCTCTTTACACCTGCATCCCTGATCCTCCCCTGGCCCAACAAACACTCCCACTTTGTAGACAGAGACGACAATCCCAGCCCACGCCCATACCCCCCGCCAAATACAGCCATTACTCCCCACGAGCCAACGGCCATCCTTCTCACCAACCAATTCGATATCCTCACCTCTTCCTCCCCTGCCGACAACCTGGAGAGCTTTATTTCTTCCTCCCCTGCAGACAACCAGGAGAGCACCCCTCCCAGAGCGACCTCTTCCGACGAGCGCGAGAACCCGCCCGCCGTTGCATCTTCTGTCGGTGGAGAGATGGTCCAGCTTGCCCTGATCCACCACCCAGCCTTCGCCAGCATAGCAGAATCCTCTCTCATCTCTGGTATCGTCTCCCCGAAAGACCCGGATAGCCTCGGACTTGCCCTCGCTGACAGGCTTCAACAAGCCCAGGAAGCTGGATTCTTTGACCCAACCAACCCCCTCTACGTGCTGACTGATCTCGAAGGCGCTGCTGACACCCAGCCAGAGGAGCATGGTAACTTAACAAATAGACAGCTCGAGGCGTTGGTCACCTCATCCACAGTGACGTAGAGCAGCAGATCTTCTCACAACAATAAAAACATGACCTCGAGCCCACGCCCGTGACCACGAGGTCAGCCGTGAAGCTCAACAACTACCCCCCAAACCCATCCTAATGTTTAACATCCTTTCGTGGAATATCAGAGGGCTGGCCAATAAACCCACCTTGAACAGATTACTCAGCCTCAAGAAAATCCACCGAATTGACATCTTAGTCATCATCGAACCCAAAATCCCTCACACAAAGCTCAAATCCATCCGGCTGCAACTCAGCTTCCCGTCCGCCATCACCGAATGCAACGACATCTGGATCCTCTTTGCCGCTGAATACAAATTTGCCACTGTACACGGCAGATGCGATATTCCCGAGCGTAAGCAGCTCTGGGCTACACTGTCAGACACCCATCTCTACCTCCACAACCTCCCATGGCTGTGCGTTGGTGACTTTAACGCACTCTCGAGCAGAGATAAGAAGTCTGAGGACCGTCCACCCCCTCCACAAGCCATGAACGACTTCAACACCTTCATCTTCAACGAACACTTGTCCCTACTCCCTTTCTTCGGTAGCGCATTCACTTGGTGTAACATGCAAGAAGGTGCCTGTAGATAATATTCCCGTCTCGATCGAGCGCTGATCGACAACCGCTGGTTCGATATGGGTCTCATTTTCATCCTCTCACACATCAACTCTACCGAATTGGACTACTCCCCCCTCCTCATCGAGATCATTAGCAACTCCAACCTCATCAAGAAACCTTTCAGATTCCTGGACTTCTGGAGCCACCATCCGTATTTCCGAAACATCGTGGCCTCCGCCTGGAGATCTACAAGCAACCCCGACCCCTCGTTCGAGTGGCAGACAACTTGAAAGCAACCAGGAGAGGCTGTCGACTTGGAGCAGAAGCACTTTTGGCAACATTTTAAGGCGATTAAGATGGCTGAGGATGATGTTACTCGAGCGGAGCACCAGTACGCCGCGAACCATTCCTTGGAGAACCGTACGACGCTCAACCTCACCAGAGCCCTTCTCAAATCCGGGCTGAAGGTCGACACCGCATTCTAGAAACAGAAAGCCAGACTAAACTGGGACGTAGAAGGAGACAAAAACTCCAGCTTCTTCCACACTTGTGTTAAAGGCTATAGGCAACAGCTTAACCTGCACCAAATTGCCGACGACAATGGCGCATTACTCAAAGACCAGAGGAGCATCCACGAGGCGGCTGTAAATTTCTACACCAAATTATTCTCTAAAGAGTCGCTAAAGATGAGGAGTTCCTGGCCAAGATCCCAACTTGATCAGCGCAAGAGAGAACGATCAGCTCATGACTCCCCCTTCCACGGACGAAGTCAAATTCGTTGTGCGGGCTCTTGACGAGCATAGCGCTCCCGGGCCCGATATTTTCTCCATGGTGTTCTTTCGATCATGCTAGGACATCATCGAACCCGACCTCTATGAGGCCATCGTCGCCTTCTATCAAGGTGCCAGATACCCAAATTCTATTTTCTGCGCTAACCTCATCCTCATCCCCAAAACAGACAACCCGGAGACCTTCCGCAATTTTTATCCCATCAGCTTATGCACCTTCACCAACAAAATAATATCAAAGATCATCGCGACCCGCATGTCCGTTCTCCTTCCCAAGATCATATTCGAAGAGCAAAGCGATTTCTCTCGGGTCGGAACATCACTGACAAAATCCTTCTAGCGCAGGAAATGATAACTTGCATGAAATTCCCAGCCAAGTGGGGAGGACATCGCCATCAAGCTCGACATGGAGAAGGCCTATGATCGTCTGGACTGGCAGTTCATGATTTGGGTTTTCAGAGCCTTCGGTTTCTCTGAAAGTTGGATTGACGTCATCTTCAGATCCATAAACAACTCCTGGTTCTCAACAGTCATCAACGGGCAAGCCGAGGGCTTCTTCAAATCCAGTAGAGAGGTCAGACAAGAAGATCTCCTATCTTCTACCATCTTCATCATAGCAGTGGACGCGCATAGCAGAAACCTTAACAGCATGGATAACACCCCCAGTTTCAATCACTTCCATACCACTAATGGTTGCCCCTTGCTCACCCACCTGGCCTACGCAGATGACATACTCGTCTTCTCCTCTGGCGACATATGGTCGATCGAGGTGGTCTACTGAATGCTAGAGAAATACACCAGATGTTTGGGGCAGCGAGTTAATACCAACAAAAGCGTCATCTACACCCACCACAAAGCTGACAAGACCTACTCAGCAAATCTATCCAACTTAACCGGTACAATGCGACCTTCTCTCCCGACGGTAAGATAATTCTGATCAAGCATGTCCTCTCTTCCATCCCTACCTACACTCTGACCGTTTGCTCCCCCCAAGAAAGTTTTATCCTTATTAGAAGCCCTCTTCTTCGACTTCTTCTGGGGCCACTCTAACTGGAAGGACAAACACCACTGGACTAGCTGGGACACCATGGCCAGACCCACGACCGAGGGAGGGCAGGGATTCTGTAAACTGTTGAACATCGTCAACGCTTGCTCTATGAAGTTATGGTGGAAGCTTCGCACAGAGACCTCTATATGGACCAGGTTCATGTCGGCAAAATACTTCCGATACTCCCACCCCGTGACCGCAGTTACTAACAACCGATCGTCTTCATCATGGCACCGCATCCTTCGTGGGCGTCACCTCACGAAAATACACATATGCTTACAGCTTGGCAATGGGTGTTCGTCGCTGTGCCATGAACGCTGGCTCGGAGATGTCGCCATCCACCAAACCCCTAATTCCCTACGGAACTGCACGATCCACGATTTATGGGACTCAGACTCGGGTCAGAGATGGGACAGGGTCAGAGATTGGCTTGGTTCGGAGGCTGAGGTCAGACTCGCAGCCGCCGCGGTACAACTCCTTGATGTTCTCGATGCCTGAAAGTGGACTCCCAAGTCCGACGGAGTCTTATCGTTGGCTTCAGCAAAGACGATTTTAGAGGAATCGGAGTACCTTTTCCTATAATTGCCCCATTCTGGTCTTCCTACATCCGCACCAAATGGTCTATTTTGCTCTGGAGAGCGTATCGCAGGAAGCTTCCGACCGACGACTCTCTTTCCTCCATCGGCTTCAACCTCACATCAAAATGCAACTGCTGTACCTTCCCCCGTACAAAAATTGTCGAGCACGTACTGCTATCCGGTGACCTCACATCTCTGTTATGGGCCAGCCTCTCTCACTGTTGCAGGCACAATCTTCAAGTCGGGGGCTTCAACGATCTCCTCGCCAGCTGGAGCGATTCCCACGGGCATCAGATCGTCGCAGTCGCCGACATCTGGGTCCTCTGGAAGAATCAGAACAAATTCAGATATGAAGGTCACGAATTCATCTCCAACCAGCTGATCGGATAGACCCTTCGGCAAATCGCTAATATTAGCAGGCGATGTTCACACTCAGCAGACTTCGTCCGGTCGGCTCTGTCCTAACCCTGGGCTTGGGCCAGTGACCGATTTTTTGGGTTCTGGTGTCTTTTGTTGTCTATACTTCAGCTCGTGCAAGATGCGCTTACTTGTAGAGGCTTCGGCATTTTGTGCCTGATACATCAATAAAGCTCTGTTTCATCCAAAAAAATAAAATATATATATATATATATATAAAACTATACACTATTAAATTAAAATATAGTTCACGATACCATGTCCTATATGGCATATCCAACCATACATAATTATATTTATATCTATATCGACAAATCAATTTGTACTACTAACAAAGATAGGACCCAATCCATTAAAAATTTAATCATGACACCATACGTATGTGCCCGTATAGTGTCCTCGATCCGTGTTGATGAGTCCGAATTTCTTTGGATATGCGTGTCTGTATCATAATACCAAATTAATTATACTGATGTGTCCGAATCGCACTCGGTTCGCATGTCCAACCTATCAACCCTAATAAATTATGTCCATGTGTTCGTATTGGTGCCGATATACGTGTCCGTATTATATATATATATATATATATATATATATATATATATATATATATATATATATATTTATATATATTTATATATATATATATATTCTAGATTTACATTTAAAAGAAATAATTCTAAATGGACACGATAAATAAATAAAAACTGAGTCAAAGGAAAGAGATGGGAGAGGGCTTACCTTGTGGAAGCTTTGGATTTGGGATGGAACTAGGGTTTGAGCCTTATTCTTCTTCCAATTTCTTCTTCTTCATCCTCTTCTTCTTCTCCAACTTCTCCTTCTTCTTTACTCCATCTTCTTCTTTTCCATTCTTCTTTTTAGAAGAAAAGGGGGGTTAGGGTTTAGGTTTGATGATGGTAGTAAGGATGGAGATGAAGATGATGTTGGTGATGATGGAGATGAAGATGATGATGGTGGAGGTGACGTTGGTGAGGGCGGGGGCCAGGAGGGGGCCGGCTAGCCCGAGGCGGTGGCAACCGCCGCAGGCGACGTCGGCGGACGCGGGTGCGCGGGCGCATGTACGGGTGAGAGGAGTGAGAGGGAGAGAGTTGGAAGGCAGAGAGTGAGAGGGTTGGGTTCGGGTCAGGTCCGGGCTAGTTTAACTCAACCGGGTCTCCTAAAAAGTCAATAATCTTAATAATAAGTCATCTATAGGAGTTAAGTCACAACTTTGACTGATTTTCCTAGTTAGAATACATATATGGCTTGGCTTTCCCGACCATCACTAAAATACTAGTCAAAGGACACGACTACACCATCCGTGCCAAAAAATTTGGTCATCTTGCACTTCAAAACTTAACCATGACTAAGACCTTCTATTATAATAACAATTTAATTAAAAATACTTATAAATTCCAAAAATCACTATTTAAATCAAATAAATAGAAAATAATAATTTCAAAATTTTAGGGGTGTTACATTCTATCCTTCTTAAAAGAATTTCATCCTCGAAATTAAAATAACTCACTACGATAAAGGAAAATATGTCTATTGTTCTAAGATGTGTCTATAGTGTGCTATGTGTCACGACCCGATCCCAAATTATTGGATCAAACCGGATCATGCCCAGCCTGCACCGTTATGAGACGGCGATAGTAAGCTGTATCCAAGTGCATGTAATCACAACAATACAATATATTTTGTCACAACATCTAAAATTTCGAATAATAAAAACTTGTCCAACAAAATATTCAACTGATACAACTGATAAAATAAAAATGTCTTTTACTTAACATCAAAACAAAAAAAAAATCATCATCTAGGAAGTTGGCTCGTCAGCCACAGAATCATCGTCCTCCAAATGGGACTCTGGCAGAACAGCTAGATAAAGCACCGGGTCGTAGTAGCTATTGTACAATAGCTCAGCATCCTCATTGTCACCTAAAAATGTTGGTCTCTAGTCAGGAGAGAGCAAAGTACAATTATGAATATCTAACAATTCAACTAATAATTAGAAATTTGCAATTTTAAACTGTTTGAAATACTTGAACAACATTTTCCAGCAATTTTCCACAATTGAAAACAATGTGATTTGAATATGTAATACTTATGACCGGCTTTGGTTGTACAATAGTATCCTAGTGATACGATACGGCTTATCCCCGTGTGTAAGAGGGGTAAGCTCGCACAATCAATATGCAATATGAGGGGTATTGGTCATAATACACTACACTACTCCTCCAATCCCACAATCAATAACAATCAATACTCTAGGAGAGAGTTCCATGTAGCAATGTGGTTTAATCTTGCAATATTACAATTATTAACTAAATTGAAAAATAAACACAACCGAACTTGCCTTTGTTTATGACTGGGTTTGAAGAGTCGGTTCCGGGAAAGAAAATCAGACTCGTCCTTGAAATCCTACATTGAGAATCCCGACTTAGCATAAATGAGGAAACCATATGTAGGTGTGCTAGTTACAATCTCTAAAATTTGATCCTAGTCAAATTTCATGTTGTTATAAACAAAACACGTTTATCGATACGATTCAAAGTTATTAATTTAACGAGGTAAAATTCAAGTTAATATTTTTATTGGGAAACTTTGCATTTTTCAATTATTTGGCAAAACTTTCTATTTTGTAATATATATATATATATATATATATATATATATATATATATATATATATATATATATATATATATATATATATATATAAATATATAAATTAGTTATTTTTCTTTTAATGAGAAAACATGAAATTGTCTAAGTTGCAAACTTGAAATCTTATTATTTTTAATGTGAGAAAACTCTTATTAATTTTTTTCTATAAAAATAAATATTCAGTTTACCATTTACGTGTTACCTACAAAACAACAATCCAGAAAAAAAAAAGAAAAAACTAAATTACTTATTACAGGTCCACGGGAAAATGGAAAAGAAAACTTAGACTTATGTCCTTACAAATATTTTTACATAAATTAATTTAAGGGTTATTTACACTAACTACCCCTATGTTTTTGATTTATAACACAGGGTACCCCTACTTTTAAACTATTTACACTGACCACCCCTACTTTTTTGGTTTATTACACGGGGTACCCTTACTTTAAGATAAAAATAAAAAATTATAACACTAACTACCCCTATTTTTATTTTATTTTTCTAAAGGGAGGGGTGGTCAGTGTAATTTTTTGAAATCAAGGGTACCCCTTGTTATAAACCAAAAACATAGGGGTGGTTGGTGTAAATAACCCTTAATTTAATTTAAAGGCGAGCTCTGAATACCGCGAACGGTCCAACAGTAGGCCGAAGCCCTGCACCAAAATACTAACAGCAGTAACTCATTCTAAAAATAATAATAAATTAAAGATAATTATAAAATGTGTCTCAGACTTGGTCATTCAAAACTCATGTTTTAACTAATGCCTCAACGTCCGGGTTGGCCCATTTCGTTTGCATTTAGTTAGGGCCCATGGACCAATATGGTCATCGCCCAAAAAGATACAAAATCCATTTTAAACCAACACTCCAAAATGTAGTTTGTTTTGCACAGATCGGGATTTGAAAATAGTTTTAAAAATATATTTTTAAAAATTTGGGCAGCACTTCCTCTATAATTGGGACAACCCAATCCTGGGAAAATACCAACACCCGTAATATTCCAACCCACAAAACATTCCCAACCAGAAATTCCAATTTATCAAACCCAAGAGTAAGTTTATATCAAAATCACAGAAAACTTTCCGAACTATAAAATTCAGAAAACCCGAAATATAACTCGGAAAACCGAAAAACCACAGAACCTCTCTAAGGAAAATAGTTACAGAGCCATTTCCGAAAAATCAGAACTTCTCTCGAAACTTTCGAGAAACTACAGAACCACAAAACCACAAAATCATAGAACAACAACAATTCTACAAAATTATTCTGAAAGGGAGTTCGAAAAAATCCAAATCCGCAAATCGATCTGATTCCCATAGCAAAATCGGGGACCATGTCATCATTGACACTAAATGGAAGGGACACAGGAACACTGAAGATACCTAGGGTGCTCAGCTAGAGCTCTGAGATGAAAATAGGAAGAAAACGGAAAACCCGCGAATCTCGAAAATCCAAAACACGCGGAACAGCGGAACGTGCCTCGAAAAGCACGGATCTGAACAGAAACCGGGTACGGAGAAGGCAGCACGCACAGGAGGTGCGCATGGTAGCGGCGAGAGGTGCCGGGGGCTGACCTGGGCGGGCGGCGGCGGTGTGCGGTCGCGGAAAAGGCGGCGGTCTACTCAGGGAGGCCGCGCGGGTCGCCGGACAGGGAGGCGCTGGCCGGGGTCGGCCGAGAGGGGCTCGAGCGACGCTGGAGATGGCTCGGGGCGCGCACCGAGGGGAGCTCGGCCGGAATCGGCGGCTAGGGCTTAGGAGTTTGGAAGTAGATAAGGAGAATGAAGAGAAGGGGGTTTATATATGGGGATTTTTGGGGGTTTTGGAACCCAAAAGCCATGGCCGTTCGGGAAGTAGAGGAGACGGCCGTTGGCCGTTCGGGAAGGGGTTGGCGAGCGTCGGTTTGGAATGGGAAAGGAAGGGGTTTTTATTCCAGAGAGTTGAACGAGAGAGAGAGATAGAGTTAAAGAGTTTAAAGAAAGTTTTAAAAGGAAATTTCAAGTTTTCTTTATAAAGAATTATAAATAATTATATATCCAATAATAATTTAAATAATGATTTCAAAAACTGAGATTGGCTCGGATTCGAACATCGGTTCAGAAACAGGTCCGGGACGGGTCAGGCCAAAACAAGAAATCTAATAAATTAATAATAATATTTTCACTGAACTGGGAAAAATAATAAAATAATAATATTTAGACACTAAAAAAAATTACGGGTTTCACAACCTTCCCTCCTTAAGAAATTTTGTCCTCGAAATTAAAGGATAGGGTACTGCTAGGGGATGATCAAACCTTTACAATTACTACCTTGATTATCTCTTAATAATTTTGGCAATTACTACCTTTATAATAATATCTTAGTCAATTCATGCAACAATATTCTTCCCTCCTTAGAAATATGGCCATTGTCCATAATTTAATGTTTGCTTCCATTTCTGAATTGTTAATCACCGAAATAATCGTGTAAAATTAATTTTAGCATGCTCTTATTTCCAAATCATAAATCGGCAAAATACTTGTGCAGAAATAAGTCACTTAAACCCACATAATTATTCTCCAACAATTTGTACCCTCTTATCACCTTACCGATCAATTTAATATTTACCAAGGATCCAGTTTCGTATTGCGTCGCTATATACGCTCCAAAATAATCTTGATACATTCCACTTGGTGTCATGCCTTTAACTCAATATCAAGCATTAGTAACCCTTTTATCACATATCGATGAATTTATTTTCCATATTTTGTCTTTATAATCAATTTGTTGCAACAACCCTTTCAATAACCGGGTTACAAAAGTCTTTTCTCAAATATATGTCACTTAAAACTTTTTCGTTATGTCACCGTTTAGAGTCGTATAATTACGATTTTCTTCCAACTTGTTGTCAAAAGTTTGTCAAACCAAATTTGTCATCCAACAACAAAGATTAATATATAAGTTCCCTCCAATCATGTCCGAACTTTACATTCATTGATCAAAATTTCTTCCAATATTCGTTTTTTTTCCGAATATTAATTATAATCCAACTTCTCATAAATACTGATCTCGTAATAAAATTCTATAGACTATTTAAATACTACTAGCTACACCTAAAATGGTAATAAAATAGGGTCTTATTCTAACAGAAAGTCATGGAACGAAAGACATCATCAACTGTTGGTTATATCTCAAAAATGGTACCTCAGTTATGAAACATTTTCTCAGTCATCAATTTTACAATCATTAGCCTTTTTTTCATCATCAATTTTTGATTCTTGCACCACTTCTTCCTCAAGTGATAATTCTCAAAACATCATGATTTAACTTTGTTATCCAAACAACTCTATGGTCACCAACTCACTTATTCATGATCCTGCACATCTTGTCTTCCTATCTTTATCAATATTCCATCTATATGATCCTAACAGTGCTGCAAAGTCTAAGAATTATAAAAGACACCCTACGGAATGGTTAAATTGTCATGTCAAGTAATATCATGTATAGTCACGAATACATACGAAATAGTGTTACTGAAAATTGGGTATCTTACAGAAAATAATGTTCTAGAAAAATCAACCCACTATTCTTCCAAAATTAAACTGGTCATGAATGATATTATTATGCAACTGTTTAATCCATCATCAATCTTGTATTCCTTTAGACTTCTATCTTCACCATCACGTACATTTTGACATCTCCTGATTTAAACGTTTGATTCAAAATCCTTGACCAAATGGAAGTTCGGTTATTCCATCTTGAGCTTCTAATTTTGTTGTTATCACTTAGCCAATAAAATTTTTCTCAGGAGTAGTTTATTGTATCCCTTAATCCTTTGATCTCTTATTTATAACATCTGGGTCTTTCGATTTGTATTTTCAATCTCCAATTGAGTAGTCCTCAAGTTTCAAATATTTTGTTTCACCCATCGATGGTACGTTTCAATTCATCGTACACATTTTTTTATAATACTTACAATCTTATTTATAAAACTCAAACACCATGATTCATCTCCTCATCATCAATCGCTGTCTTTAATTAAATTGTACCTCGAGTTTTCTTGCTCCGCCCACCATGTGTAGATTTTTTTTTATTCCTCCTTAAAGAACACCTCAGTATTTATTATTTTTTTTCCGAATATTAATTGTAATCCAACTTCTCATAAATACTGATCCCGTAATAAAATTCTATAGACTACTAAATACTACTAGCTACACCTGAAATGGTAATAAAATAGGGTCTTATTCTAACAGAAAGTCATGGGACGAAAGACATCATCAACTGTTGGTTATATCTCAAAAATGGTACCTCAGTTATGAAACATTTTCTCAGTCATCAATTTTACAATCATTAGCCTTTTTTTCATCATCAATTTTTTATTCTTGCACCACTTCTTCCTCAAGTGATAATTCTCAAAACATCATGATTTAACTTTGTTATCCAAACTACTCTATGGTCACCAACTCATTATTCATGATCCTACACATCCTGTCTTCCTATCTTTATCAATATTCCATCTCTATGATCCTAACAGTGTTGTAAAGTCTAAGAATTGCAAAAGACACCCTACGGAATGGTTAAATTGTCATGTCAAGCAATGTCATGTATAGTCACGAATACATACGAAATAGTGTTACTGAAAATTGGGTATCTTAAAGAAAATAATGTTCTAGAAAAATCAACCCATTATTCTTCCAAAATTAAACTGGTCATGAATGATATTCTTATGCAACTGTCTAATCCATCATCAATCTTGTATTCCTTTAGACTTCTATCTTCACCATCACGTACATTTTGACATCTCCTGATTTAAACGTTTGATTCAAAATTCTTGACCAAATGGAAGTTCGATTATTCCATCTTGAGCTTCTAATTTTGTTGTTATCACTTAGCCAATAAAATTTTTCTCAGGAGTAGTTTATTGCATCCCTTAATCCTTTGATCTCTTATTTATAACATCTGGGTCTTTCGATTTGTATTTTCAATCTCCAATTGAGTAGTCCTCAAGTTTCAAATATTTTTTTTCACCCAACGATGGTACGTTTTAATTCATCGTACACATTTTTTTTATAATACTTACAATCTTATTTATAAAACTCAAACACCATGATTCATCTCCTCATCATCAATCGATGTCTTCAATTAAATTGTACCTCGAGTTTTCTTGCTCCGCCCACCATGTGTAGATTTTTTTTTATTCCTCCTTAAAGAACACCTCAGTATTTATCATTTTTTTTGAATATTAATTGTAATCCAACTTCTCATAAATACTGATCCCGTAATAAAATTCTATAGACTATTTAAATATACTAGCTACAACTGAAATGGTAATAAAACAGGGTCTTATTCTAACAGAAAGTCATGGGACGAAAGACATCATCAACTGTTGGTTATATCTCAAAAATTGTACCTCAGTTATGAAACATTTTCTCAGTCATCAATTTTACAATCATTAGCCTTTTTTCATCATCAATTTTTGATTCTTGCACAACTTCTTCCTCAAGTGATAATTCTCAAAACATCATGAGTTAACTTTGTTATCTAAACTATTCTATGGTCACCAACTTACTTATTCATGATCCTACACATCATGTCTTCCTATCTTTATCAATATTTTATCTCTATGATCCTAACAGTGCTTCAAAGTCTAAGAATTACAAAAGACACCCTACGGAATGGTTAAATTGTCATGTCAAGCAATGTCATGTATAGTCACGAATACATACGAAATAGTGTTACTGAAAATTGGATATCTTAAAGAAAATATTGTTCTAGAAAAATCAACCCATTATTCTTCCAAAATTAAACTGGTCGTGAATGATATTCTTATGCAACTGTCTAATCCATCATCAATCTTGTATTCCTTTAGACTTCTATCTTCACCATCACGTACATTTTGACATCTCCTGATTTAAACGTTTGATTCAAAATCCTTGACCAAATGGAAGTTCGATTATTCCATCTTGAGCTTCTAATTTTTTTGTTATCACTTAGCCAATAAATTTTTTCTCAGGAGTAGTTTATTGCATCCCTTAATCCTTTGATCTCTTATTTATAACATCTGGGTCTTTCGATTTGTATTTTCAATCTCCAATTGAGTAGTCCTCAAGTTTCAAATATTTTGTTTCACCCATCGATGGTACGTTTCAATTCATCGTACACATTTTTTTTATAATACTTACAATCTTATTTATAAACCTCAAACACCATAATTCATCTCCTCATCATCAATCGCTATCTTTAATTAAATTGTACCTCGAGTTTTCTTGCTCCGCCCACCATGTGTAGATTTTTTTTTTATTCCTCCTTACAGAACACCTCAGTATTTATCATTTTTTTTCCGAATATTAATTGTAATCCAACTTCTCAGAAATACTGATCCCGTAATAAAATTCTATAGACTATTTAAATACTACTAGCTATACCTGAAATGGTAATAAAACAGGGTCTTATTCTAACAGAAAGTCATTGGACGAAAGACATCATCAACTGTTGGTTATATCTCAAAAATGGTACCTCAGTTATGAAACATTTTCTCAGTCAT
This sequence comes from Iris pallida, assembly GCA_029216955.1. Classification (NCBI taxonomy): domain Eukaryota; kingdom Viridiplantae; phylum Streptophyta; class Magnoliopsida; order Asparagales; family Iridaceae; genus Iris; species Iris pallida. Next base: position 379,251 of record JANAVB010010791.1, read on the forward strand.
CAATTTTACAATCATTAGCCTTTTTTTCATCATCAATTTTTGATTCTTGCACTACTTCTTCCTCAAGTGATAATTCTCAAAACATCATGATTTAACTTTGTTATCCAAACTACTCTATGATAATTTCAAGATTTTAGGGGTGTTACATTCTATCCTTCTTAAAAGAATTTCGTCCTCGAAATTAAATAACTCACTACGATAAAGGAAAATATGTCTATTGTTCTAAGATGTGTCTATAGTGTGCTATGTCTCTATGGTTGTTCCTAACCAAACATATAACAGGCAAGCGTAAACCAATATTCTACTTACTATCATTATCACAAAATCTTAAGTTCTTTCCTTCAGTTGCTTCTTGGGTTGCTGTTTCGACTTCAACTGTCATGGCAAAGGCATGTCCTGGTCGTTGTGCCATCTGCTGTCTTGCCTGCGCAAACGTTGTCGCCTGGTCGGGAAGTGGTCCATGCGGATATCCTCCTTATGCTGCGGGTTGAGTTGGTCGTTGCGGTAGTTGCATCACGGGTCGTGGATTAGGACATCTCGTACAAAATGCTGGGTGGATCCACAATTCAAGCATTAGTTTAGTCTTCGGCGACAGTCTCTCTGGTAACGTTCTCTCCTTTCGCAAAACTCACAAGTTGGCAGTTCTAGATTTGGATATGGGATTGCTCTTGGTTGCTGGTGTACGACGATGCGTCTTTTAGGTCCTCATGATGATGCTTTTGCTGATGGTATTGTTGGTTGCAGTCACTTCTGGCTGGTCTCCTTCCGATGGACTAGCTCTAAACGTCGTGCTACGGTAATAACTCCGAAGTAAGTGGTAGGTGCAACAGCTCCAATAAGTTCATGTAGTCTATAGCTCAGCCCGTCGTAGAACTTCTCGGCCTTCTCTTCTTCAGTTTGGATCAATGTAGCTGCGTAGCGGCTCAATTGTAAAAACTTGGCATTATACTCTTCCACCGTCATACTGCCCTGGGTAAGGTGAAGAAATTTGTCTCGCAGCTCTGCTTTGAAGGTGGCCGGAATATACATCAGAAGAGTTTAGAGAACTCCTCCCAAGTGACATTATCCTGCCTAAGTCTTCTCTCCTCCATAAGCCACTAGTGGTGCGCATTGCAGGACAGCTGCGTCCTGATGGTAATAATCCAACGATTCTTCGGTAACTCGGCTGCCTCCAACTGCGCTGTTGAATGTTGGTAAGACACTCATGAACTTCGGTGGCTCCTCCTTGCCCGAGAACTTGGCTGGCTTCAGCTTGCAGAAGTTTATGATAGTTTCCATCGTTCGTCTGGGGAACTGGTGGAGTCACTCGATCTAGTGTTGACATGATGCGATCCTCGATGCGCTTTGTCTGTCTTTGTTGGGCATCGAATTGGATTTATTGTTGTGCCTGCATTATCACATAGAAGGTTTAGAACAGCTGCTGGGGATCCAGCGCTTGTCCAAGCTGGAGAAACATCATCGGCAGCATCTGTGGCAGTGATGGCATCGGTGGTGGAAACCGCGGTGGTAGTGGAAGATCATCCCTCCTGAAGTGGGACACCGTCTGATTGTCCAGCTGAGCAGAAGTACTTCCAACCGATGGCGGGGTCGTGTCGATGTAGAGTTGTCAAGTGGGCCGGGTCGGCCCAGCCCGGCACGAGCCCGGCCCCAAAAAATAGCCCATGTGCCGGCCTGGCCCGTATAATCTTGGGCCCGGACTGGCCCGGCCCAGTATATCGGGATGTGCAGGACCTCATATCTCGGCCCATAAAAAAGGCCCGACCCGACCCGGCCTGGCCCGAAGCCGAAGACCGACCTGACCCGAGGCCCGGCCAGTCCCGGCACGGCACGGCACGGCACAAGAGAAATGGTTAAGGATTTATATTTTATCATGCTGAAGATATAGATATAGTACAAAAAAAATGCGAGGAATAATATAATCATATCTTTGAAACTAGTAGACAGCCTTGCCAAACAACCTTAACTCCAAAATATAACAATAATGAAGAAGTACATACCTTTGCATTATATGCTGCAGCTCTGATACCATACTTAATATTGAGCTAGTTGTTTGGTGTCCGGAAGTGCAATGGAACCCAAGAGAACTTGGACCAAAATTTATCAAGTTCTTATACTTGTGTTGTTTTATACTGTCATGTTGTTGCTTTATATCTTGTTCATCCACTCACCAAACAACAAAGCTTTAGGCGCTACAAACGAGAACCTACACAACTTAATAGGACCCACATCTTAAGTTATACCAAGTTCCGTGATGTTTTTTTTACTTCCATGTAGTTCCAAGGACCAAACATGAAGTATAATGGTAAGGCCTTCTTGTACAGAATCTTGTGGACGCCTAGTAGGAATTTTCAGGTGGATAGAAATCACCAAACAAAACTGTATATTATATATATACTAGTGGATAATCCGTGCCATAATGGCACAGACACGAACCCGGCCTTCTCGACATAGGCGTACAGGCACCGGGCCAGCGCGAGGGAGTTCCGGACGGAGATACGACCTTCGAACCCGGCCTTCTCGACGTAGGCGTGCAGGCACCGGGCCAGCGCTAGGGACCCGAGTCCGGCGGAGGCGGATACGGCAAAGACCACGGTGGTGGCGTTCGGGACGGCGTGGAGCCTCATGGAGGCGAAGACGCACAGGGCTGTTGCGGGGCGTCCGAGGGCGGCGAGGCCCGAGACGACGGCGGTCCAGGAGACGACGTCCCTGTGCGGCATTCCGTCGAACACCCGCAGGACGTGGTCGGCGAAGCCGTGTCGGGAGTAAACGGTGAGCAGGATGGTCTGCACGAAGGGGTCGGACCGAAATCCGAGGAGGAGGGCGTGTGCGTGGAGCGAACTGGTGGCGACGGTGGCGGTGGTGGTGTTGAGCAAGGAAGATAAGGTGTGGGAGTCGGAAGGGACGCGGCGGCGGAGCATTTGGGAGTAGATGGAGAGTGGATCGGCAGAGATGACGATGGCGGTGTTGAAGGAGAAGGGGTTGGGGTTGGTCATGGCGGAGAAGAGGGAAGCTGCGAAGGAAGGGTCGGCGTCGACGGCACGGTGGAGGAGGCTGCTTGCGACGAAGGGGTTGCGGAAGAGGCCGGCGACGACGGCGTGGACGAGGATATAGCAGAGGCGGCGGAGGAAGGGACGGTGCAAGAGGAGCTGGAGGCGGGGTGCCGTTGGAACAACCGGGTTGCTCCGCACCCAACATGGGACCTCCTCCTCTTTCTATAAGAGAGACAATTTAGTCCTTTCATCATCGTTGAACCAAAGCACATGGATCGGACGAAAAATCCATTGTGCTTTATATATATATATATATATATATATATATATATATATATATATATATATATATATATATATATATATATATATATACACACACACACACACAAATGAATGTAAAGACTAAGATAAAAATAAATATTTGAATATCAGAGCATTGATCAAATTCTAACTCCGGCCCGGCCCGGTCCGAAACCCACCATGCCATGGACCATGTGCCGGGCAGGGCTCAAATTTTTATCCTTAGACCCGGCCCGACCTGCTATATTGCGTGGGCCTAAGAGTCCCGGCCCGGCCCGGCCCACTTGACAGGTCGATGTCGACGTGAGTCACTACAGCGTTCTGCGAAGTAACTGTGGGGTTCTCGTCGCCGGCTTGTGGGTCTATTTCTCTACGCGTAAGCAAAACTTATAAGCTAGAGCAGATGATATCAAGCAGGATTCATAAAATTTTGAAGTCGATATATAGAGATCAAGAATGTGAAATAATATAAAGATGTGGATGGGATCTTAGGGGTCTTTTCTATACTATTCGCATTCTTCGATACAATAACGTAACCGAAGTGATTAACGTAGACCTGCATGGGCCACCACATATATAATATGAATTGACAAAATTACCACTAGTTGGAAAAGTGGTAGTGACAAATCTACATGAGTCTGGTTCAGCAAACCAGTGGAGCGACTTTCCCCAAATCTTCGAACCAAATCTCCAATCGAGAATTCTGAAAAATTCAGCAGACTCCTCTGTAATTCTTGAACCATAACTCCCAACTGATAGGGCTATATCCAATTGGCACAAACCGCTGTAGAATCCTAAACCGAGAACGCTAAGTTTCGGTCTCCAGCAATGCTATGATGCGTACTGGGCACCAAATTCTAGCCGAGAACATTAAGTCCCGGCCTCCAGCAGCACTATGATGCGTACTGAACACCAAGCCAACACACATAACAAGAATCGTCATGCAAGGTGCACCACAACATATGTCCACATTCCTAAGCAATCTGCATAGATAGTGCCACGCCATAGAACTAGAATACTGAAGAGCGGAGGACAGACACAGCTAGCTACGTATATTGAAGTAAAACCCACCTCGCAATATGGTCATGGCTGTCTAGAATCATGAGAATTTATCTACAAGCCATCAGTCTCTTATGGTCAAGAATAAACCTAGTATCTCAATCTCAAGCAAGCAGTGTTACAAGATGTTAGATCTTCAAACATATAAAGTAAGGCGTCCCAAACATTACATATTCAGATGATCATGAAGCTAGTCATACAAAATGTGAAGACTAGCAAGAATTAAGTCATACATGATCAACCCTAGGATTTGTCAATCATGTTACAGCCCTTAGGTAAACAAAAATTAAGTTTCAACATGAGCTAACACTTGCTCGGTAGCTAAACGTCTTAAAAGAATAATTTGCAATAGAGTGGGAGAGCAAAATTATAATCCCACTCGTTGCTAGGATTACGTCTGGTGTTCACCATCTGGCTGAAAAACAGGTAGATCCTCGGGTGCTTCTCCAAAATATGGCCATACAAAACCAGCTGGGTCAGACCCCAGAAAGAGCAAGTGCCACAAGGGAGGCTCTACTTAGGAACTAAAACCAGCTTATTATAAAAGAAGAACTGATAAAAGAGCATAGTCAAATAACGTGAGAGACTGAGTTAACATAAAACATTAGTTTGCAGTAGGAGGAACAAAAGGTGAAATATAATTCCTATGTTAATCATAAGACGATTCATTCAAGCACGACCAATCAAGTCCTACGGCTTCCTATTGTTAGATAATTAGGGTTATCACAAGCTTAGTTACTAACAAGATGCAATGAGATGTTCCCATAGTCACAAGTCCTGCAGACTATCCAAGTTATCCTGATGAGGGTTACAAGAGTTATCAAGATTACTGGTGTACTTTAGTGCTTATGATTCAAGAAGTGCAACACATGACAATGTGCTAGAAATGTGCCCTACTCGTCGGCAGGCTACAAGTCCACAGGTGTTACCGGGATAACGGGATCGCCTGTAACTGAAAAATCTCTCTATATGAACTACTTGATCAATCTAGTCATTAACCTAGTCAGATTCATTATGAATCCCTGATCGTGGTAACCAGAAATTCATGTCCTATTCATGATGCAAGATGAGACATGTAGCTTGTACAGGCACAATCAACTACGGGATCAAGGCAAGAGTTACACTCGCAAGACAGGAATAGTTATCGTAACAGCAATCAAGATTATACATGTTATGTCAGGTGTACTTGTCACTTGTTAGGAGTGCGCCTCGACGGGCCACTATCAAGAATTACCAAGACATGTCATATACCATAACGAGTTCGTGTCAAGTCCAGTCAAATCTTATCAAGCTAAAGCTCTATCATGCTCAACAAGTTATTAAGTGGGTCGTCACAAGGCAAGTCAAGTGCAGGGTATATACAAGGATGACAATATTACATTACTTCTAAGAACCACACAGAATAATCATGGAAATATAACAAGAAGTTCTTGGTGAGAAAAGGCGCATGGGTCAAAGGCGTTAGGTGGCAAATGGTGCCAGGGGTCAAGTGGTGCCAGGTTAGGAGCCAGGTTGTGTCAGAAGCCATATTGCGCCAGAAGCCAGGCTGCGCCAGAAGCCAGGCTGTGCCAGAAGCCAGGTTACGCCAAAGCGCATACAACCGAGATAGCGTGGCACTAAAATGCGTGCGCGCATACTGTTCATCTTCCACAACCAGTATAAAAATGCTTAGTTGAATCCATAAACTTCAAAAGTCCATAACTTCCTCAAAACAAGTCAAAATCTAACTTTTCAAAGGTCAAAATTGGGTAGAACGAGATTTCCTACAACATGAAGCAACTATTTTTCAAAAATACCAAGTTTCACTAGATTAAAAATAAGAAAAGATCAAAACTTAGATCTACAAAAATATACCCAACAAAACAAAAATGCTAAGTTCTAAAGAGACTTAGAATCAAGTAAAGAAGAGAATGGAACAATAAAATTTGAGATCCATCATGAAGCAAGTTGTACTTGCCTAGGGCTTCTTTGGTAGGTGGGAGGAGTAAATGAAGAAGATGAAGAAGAAAATGGAAAGTAATGGAGGAGAGAGAGAGAGGAGTTTGATATAAATACCAAACCTCTCCATCTCAACCCTAACCAAGCCAAGCCAAGCCAAGTTGAACCAACCCAAATCAAAATAAACCAAGTCAAGATTAAACTAAGACTAGGCTAAGGAAGACAAGTCAAAATACGGGTCACCTGACAAAAGTTAGAAATCCGTACATGTATACTAGAAATACGTATAACAGAAAACGGGAGTGACAACTCTACCCACCTTAAAAGAATTCTATCCTCGAAATTTAATCAGGAGGCTAGAGGTGTCGGGGCAAGCTATACTAACTACAGGCATCTACCACTAGCAATTAATCAAGAAATTATTCATGCAAGCGAGGAATTAAAAGCATAAGGCATAAGAAAGATATTATACCTTATGAGTCAAACAAGTGTGGATATCGCAATCTGATACCATCCTCACGTTCCAGGTTGACTCACCCAAAGTGTGATAGCCCCAAGCATCATAGACTAAACTAATAGTCTTGTTCTTGAGTACCTTCTTTCTTCGGTCCAATATGGATACAGACCTTTTCTCATACGAAAGATTGGTACCAACAACCAATTCTGAATGATCAAGGAAATGGCTCAAATTCGAAATGTATCATCGTAATTGGGATACATGGAATATATCATGTACCTCACATAACGACGGTAGAAAAGCGAGACGATAGGACACATCACCTACTCGCTCGAGAATATTAAACGACCCTATACACCTAGGACTAAGCTTTCCCCGTACGCCGAATCGAATAACGCCACGGGTAGGCTAGATCCTAAGGAATATGTCGTCACTGATAAAAAACTCAAGAGGACTCCGATGAGAATCGGCCCAATGGTACTGACGATCTTGTGCAACTCGAAGATGATCTCTGACTTGTCTGACCACTTCGTTAGTCTACGTAACCATCTCTGGACCAAGCATCTACCTCTTACCTATATCATCCCTGACTAAAGGTGATCTGTACTTCCTGCGATATAATGCCATAAATGGTGCCATCTGGATACTGGCCTGGAAACTGTTATTGTAGGAGAACTCTACTAGATGTAGGTGATCTTTCTACGAACCACCGAAGTCAAGTGTACAGGATCGTAATATATCTTTGAAACTTTGAATCGTGCGTTTTGACTGACTATCTATCTACGGATGATAAGCTGAACTAAACTTGAGACGAGTTTCCAAACTCTCTTGAAGGCTCTGCCAAAAGTGTGATATAAATCTCGAATCTCTGTCTGACACGATACTGACTGGCACTTCATGTAACCTAATTATTTGCCTGAGGTACATCTCTGCAAGCTGATCCGTTGACTGACCAATTCTGAAAGGGAGAAAATGAGCTACCTTCGTGAGTCGGTCAACTATATCCTATATTACATCTCTTCCAGCTGGGGATTTAGGTAACCCAGTTACAAAATCCATGGTAATATGCTTCCATTTTCATTCTGGGATCGGTAAAGATTGAAGATATCCAGCTGGTCTCTGATGATCAGCCTTGACTTGTTGGCAAACTAAACAACGAGAGACAAACCGGGATATCTCCCTCTTCATGTCCTTCCACCAAAAATACTAACGGATATCACGATACATCTTCGTGCTACTAGGATGAATTAAATACTGCGAACTGTGAGCTTTTGCCATGATCACTTGCCTGATGTCACCACTGGGTACACAAAGACGCCTTCCATGTCGGAGTGTGCCATCTTCGTGAATGCATAACTCTGCTCTCTGTCCTGCTTCATATTCTGCCGTAAGTCGTTGAAGCTTAGAATCTGCTGATTGAGCTGTCTTGATCCTCTCAACTATACCAGATTGAACTTGTATACTAGACATCAATGCCACACTAGTAGAAAGAACTATCTCTATTCCCATCTTCTGAACATCTGCTAATAACTCTGGCTGTGCTGTTAGAAAATAAGCCCATGCTCTTCTACTCAACGCATCTGCAACTACGTTGGCCTTCCCAGTATGATATTGCAGGTTGATGTCGTAATCCACTAGTAATTCTAGCCATCTTCTTTGATGCATGTTAAGATCCTTCTGGGTAAACACATATTTAAGGCTCTCGTGGTCAGTGAAAATCTCTACACGATCCCCATATAAGTAATGCCTCCAAAGCTTAAGTGCAAAAACCACCGCTGCTAACTCCAAGTCATAGATTGGATAATTTCTCTCATGATCACAAAGTTGACATGATGCATAAGCTTCTACCTTACTATGATGCATTAAGACGCATCCTAATCCTCTGCATGAAGCATCACAATACACTGAAAATCCTCCCGTCCCATCTGGAAGCGTGAGAATAGGTGCCATCATCAATCCTTGCTTCAACTTCTCGAATGAACTCTGACACTCTGTTGTCCAAGTAAATTGTACATCCTTATGGGATAACTGTGTCAATGGCGCTAAAATTTGAGCAAAGTCTAATACAAATCACCAGTAATAGCCCGCCAATCCTAGAAAATTAAGAACTTATGCAATGGTGCTAGGCACTGGCCATGACTTTATAGCCACTATCTTCTGGGAGTCAACTTCCACTCCACCTCTGGTGATGATATGACCTAAGTATAAAATACGATCAAGCCAAAATTCTCACTTACTGAACTTTGCGTACAATCGATGCTCTTTGAGAATCTGAAGGACTACTGGGAGATGTTGCTCATGCTCTGCTTCACTCTTGCTATAGACTAAGATGTCATCTATAAACACTATCACTAACTGATCTAAATAAGGTATGAATATGCGATTCATGAGATCTATGAATACTGCTGGCACATTGGTCGTCCCGAATGGTATAACGAGAAACTCCCAATGCCCATATCTAGATCTGAATGCTGTCTTCGGGATGTCTTGCTCTCTGACTCTGATCTGATGATACCCCGACTGCCAATCTTCGAGAATACTGCTGCCCCATTGAGTTGATCGAACAAGTCATCTATCCTTGGTAGGGGATATCTGTTCTTGATTGTTACAGAATTTAAGGTACGATAATTAATACATAATCTTGACATACCATCTTTCTTTTTTATAAGAAGCATCGGAGCCCCCCAAGGTGATCCGCTACCACGAATGAATCCCTTGGTTCTGAGTTCTTCAATCATCTTGTACAGGATCTTCAATTCTGATGGTGCCATTCTGTAGACTCTTTCTGATATTGGTGCTGTTCCTGGAATCAAATCAATGGTGAACTCTATCTCTCTTTTTGGCGCATGCCTGGAAGCTCTTCAAGAAATTCATCAGAAAATTCTTCTACTACTCTGGAAAACTGAACTGTTTCTGCTATTGCCATCCGCAAGACTAGTGGAGAAGATTCTACTTTGCCTGTGGAAAATGAAAACTCTTCTTCGCCGAGAACACCAAAAATAATCCTGCCAACATGGCAGTCTATTCTTGCATACTGATCCTTTAACCAATCCATTCCTAGGACCATATAATAGTCGGCCATCGGGAATTCTATTAATCTAGCGGGAAACTTTCTACCGCTAACTACGATTCGACACGAGAAAAGACTCTATCAACTCCTACAAGACCGTTACCAGTAAGTATATTGAGCCTTACTGATAATGACTCGGGCTCCAGTCCTATCCGTGTTACGAATTGTATAGAATAAATGAATGTGATGCACCCGAATCAAATAATAATGGTGCTAGAAAAGAGTTGACGAGAATGGTACCTGCCACCACCTCACTTGATGTCAATTCTTCTGCTACTGACAGCCATAGCTTGACCCTATCCTCTTGGTGCTGGGCCCCTTTGCTGGTGACTGTTTGAAAGAACAAAAAGTCTTATTTACAAACTTAGAAAAGAGTACAAGAGTACAATTGATTTCTGAGAAAGTACAACTATAGGAATCTGATCAGAAGACGATCACTTTATCTCCTTGACGATGTGATATCAAAGACTTGAGCATCTGAAGAATGCAACAACACTTTAGCAGGAGATTACGATCATTCTTGATGCCTTGAGATTGATTTGAAATTCTATTTATAGAGTTCTTGAAAAAACTGTTTAGTAGTTATTCTGGGTTGCAAGCGCCTCAGGTTGCGCGCCTCATGTTCACTTGCGCGAACGGTTGCACTAATTATTGTTGTCACGCCCCACTCCCAAATGTATAGGATTAGGGCCTAACCTGGCCAGCTGATACGACCTAGAGTGAGCTACCCAATTTAATGGACTCACTTAGACGTACTACGCTATAAAAGTAACTAACCAAACACAGGCAAATAACTAAATCTCATCCACAAATCACATAGAAAGAAAGTACTGAATATATACACAGAGTAGTCTGAAGGTCCAAATACAACTGAAAGAAAATACAAGTCCGGTGGAAACAATCCTACAGTACATCAAAATAAAAGTACATGAATGGGAGATAACTAGCTAAGAGTATCAGCTAACTAGATATGAAACTCTCAGCCCAAGTAGCAGCATACGGAGGTCAAGAGAACTCCTCGGGGTAGACCTCATAGTCCTCAGCAAAGTCTTCCACCTCAGCTCCGGCACCGTAAATCGTTATGAAACCCGCAACTTTCTAATTACATTTTTATATATTGTGTATTTTTTAATTTATTCGAGTTATTATTAATATCAGTTAAATGGAAAAAAAATTCAAAATTAATAACTTGGAATTTTATTTCTTGGCCCAGACCCGAACTCAATTTGAATCTAAAAATATTTTTAAAAATAAATACTAAGATTTTTAAATAATTATTTATAATTTTTCAAGAAAAGATATCTCTAATAAATCCATTTTTTATTTAAAGTTTTTTTTTTACCAAATTTCTTTTAGTCATCCTTTCAAGCCCATTATTAAAGCTTTTTAGCCCATTCATTATTTTCTAATTAAGCCCATTACTTAGCCTTAGGCCCATTAGCCACCTCTTTAACCCATTAAGCGTCGCCCTCGGGTCCCCATTCCCAGGCCGCCCGACCTCTTGGCCGGCCGATCCCAGCGCCGCCTTTTGCGTTGCCCCGCATGCACCCCGGTGTCGACCCGATCCCGCGTTCCGGCTGTTGTCCCGGCACGTCCCTGTCTCCAGTTGACCTCGTGTAGTTCTGTGATCGCTCGGCTGAACCCGCTGTCCGATTTTGCTGTCCGATTTTATTCCCGAGATTTATCCCGCGGCTCTCCGACCAACGGATTTGGTTAATTTCTGATAATTTCAGTAGTTCGTCCCTCCCGTGTCGAGTCTGTGATGAGTTGGCCCCAATTCCTCCCCGGGAATTCAGTCTTTGGTTTACGTCTTGGTTTTCGGAATTCCCGAAACCATATTGGTTCTGTGGTTTTATCGAATTCTCGGAATTTCCGAGATTTGATTCGAAAAAGTTTCTGTATTCGAAATTTCCATTTAAATTCAGATTTTCAAAATTTGTTTCTGATGGTTTGATTTCGGAATTTCCGAGATTGTCTCAGAAAAGTTCCTGGGATTTTTGGATTAGTATTTAATTCGGATTTTTTTGAATGATAGTTTGTTGGTGCATTATTGCAGTGGTGTTCCGACCCTATTTCGGGTTTTCTGAATATTTTTTAGGAATGTTTATGTGGATTACAATTTATAAATAAATAGTTTCTGGAATTATTGATGGGTTTTCCCTGGTTTGGGACAAGTTTACTGGTTGTGTTTCTGGCATTTTTCCAGTTTTGGGTTATCCCAAAAATAGAGGAAATGCAGCCGAAATTTTATAAAATTTATAAAGGAATATTTTTAAATCGATTTTCGGAAATATTTTATAAAATAGATTTTGGGCAACGACCATATCGGTTAATGGGCCCTTAGCGAAATGCAAACGAAATCGGTATTACCCGGACGTTGAGGCATTAGCTATTTTGACTATTGGACCAAAGTCTGAGACTCGAAATTAATTTAATTTAATTTAATTACTAGTTTTATTTTGTGACTAATTTGTAGGATAATTTTTAGAGACTAACAAATATTTTTCTTCTTATTTAAATTCATGTAAAATGGACTGTAAGGGCATAAGCCCAGCTTTTGTTACTTTCTGTGGTTTTGTAATAAGTTAGTGTAGTTTTATTCCTTTCTGGTTTGTGGTTGGCGTAAACACGTAAAAATAGTAAAATAATTATTTTATAGAAAATTAATATTATTTTCTCACATTAAATAAATTAGAAAAAATTACAAGTTTATTATTTAAACAAATTTTACGTTTTCTTATTTAAAGAAAAATATTAATTTTATATATAATACAAAATATAAAGTTTTACCGAGTAAATCAATAACTACGAGTTTTTCCAAATAAAAAGTTAAATTGATTTTTCTTCGTAAGTTAGAAACTCACCTCGATAAGCGTTCTAAAGTAGAGTTGTAAATAACCTAAAATTTGATTAGAACAAATACTAGAGATTGTAACTAGCACACCTAGATATGGTTTGAATATTGGTGCTAAGTCAGGAATTCTCAATTGTAGGGTTTCGAGGATTGTACTAACATCATCCCGGAACCAACATCAAATCCAGTCGTAATCAAGGCAAGTATAATTTGTGTTAGTTTACAAATTATTTAGTAATCGTTTTATTGCAAGTTTAAACCACGATGCAACACGGAACTCTCTCTGAGAGCATTGACTGATTGACTGTTGGGTACTGGGGGAGTAGTGTAATGAGTATGACCACATCCAAAGTAGTATACTGACTGTGTTAGCTTACCCCTCATACACACGGGGATAAGCCATATCGTATCAATAGGATACAATGTACAACCCAATCCGGTCATATTCATTGCCTATTCACATCATAATGTTTTAACAACTGGAGAATTATTTATTTCAAATTGTTTAAAAATGCATAACTCTATTATTATTTCAATTGTTGGATTATCATGAATTGTACTTTGCTCCCTCCTGACTGGAGACCAATATTTTTAGGTGATTGCATCGTCGAGGATCTGATGTCTAACTCTGGTCCCGCGGAACTTGGAACCTCAGAATCTTAAGAGCTGGATTAGTATTTATTTTTCTCTTGGAAACAAGTGTAATAATTGAATGTTGTATTAATGTTTGTTGTATTTCAGGTTTTTCAAATTGAATAAAATGTTTTTATATTTCGTTATAATTTTATCTGCATGTGTTTCACTGCTTGATACAGCTTACTGCCGCCGTCTCAACAACAGTGCAGGCTGGACATGATCCGATTCGACCCAAGAAATTGGGACCGGGTCGTTACATATTTTTAGTGGTGGCCCATGCAGGTCAGATCTGTAAATTGGTCTAGTCAACTTAGTCTAGACCATCGCGCAGTTCTATAACTTGACCTAGGGATAGTTGAGACTTTAGGAAAACAGACTTTAGAAACAACTAGAACACTTAGATGATATACACCATGTTACATTATAGGGCCAAAAATTATTTACTTAAATATCTATTTTTGCCTGCTTATAGATTCGTAGGATACCTTGTTTGTGTTTGTACCTAAACCTTATTTAGATTAGGCTGATTGTACCTTTGAGTGTCCCATGAATTTCGAGATTATTTTCCTACCATAATTTTCAGGTTCTAGTATACCTTAGGATTCATATTCTTTTTGGAATAAGATTGAATTCTTTGGTCTTCTTCTTCTAAATTTCGAATTCTTCATTACTTTTCTACCTTTAATTGAAATCTTGATTCGTTCGCTATGTAGAATTTCGAATTTTCTTAGCAACCCTGATAAATTCTTATCTACCCAATATATATCTACAACCATTATCCAACCTTTTGCCTTGATCTCCTTTCCAATTGACTAACTTTTTCGGAATCAATCCTGAATCAAAATTCTTCTGGGATCATTTAAACCTCAAGGTCAACTATTACCAGAAGAATTAGTTTAGTTCATGATTCTCTTAAAGGGGTTATTTCAATTTCAATATTGATTGTTATCTCCTGAGTTATTCCAAAGACCGAGAATATTCTCATCTGTTGACTTCCTCCATTCATCTTGAAACCCTACTCTCTCTATGCAATTTTTTTTGATCAAATCAAAGGCCTAAAAAGCTTCTATGATTGAATACCATGAAGCAGGAACAGTCAGAATATTGATCACATTTTGAATCCATTCTATTATTGAATTTCCTTTAGTCATAGAAATTTTGAGCTATCCCAAAGCAATTTAATTTCTTGGCGTTACTAGACAATTTCAATTTAATTTCCTTGATCAATGAAACTTACCTTCTTTCAAATTTCCAACTTTCCTTAGTTATGAAATTATTCTTCTCAAAATAATTTTTTTGTATTCCCTGAGTGATTTGTCGGGAATATTATCATTGGTTTTTCTTACTTAATCCGAAGCTGTGATGCTTCTATCTTATCTAGTGTTTGACTCACTTATTCGAATCAAGGTTGATCGTTTCATCTTTGGAAAAGAAAATCGGAGAACAGATACTCCTCTTGATTTTAGCCCCAGTCTCTTGAATCTCAAACACATATTTTGATAAATTCCTTGATCTCAGAAGAACAGTCATCTATATTTTCTATCTTATTTAGAACTTTAAACTCGTTTGAATTTTTGAAATTTCTCTGAAATTCATATGGACAAAGCTGAGAAAATATTTAGCAACCTAACATGACTCCGTACATTTACGTAATAGTCATTTATCTGAATTACGAAAAACTGCAAGTTTACTCAGCTAGTTGTGCACTGGCGGGGCATAAACTCTAAATTGAAATAATAACAGGTAATCATTAGGTTTCCAAATATTATTGAGACTTTGTTCTATGTTTGCTTAGCCATGAAATGGATAAAGTTGGAAGATTACTCGGTAAACTAAATTATTCAAGTTATGGAGTCAAAAATTCATTGCAGTCAGGTGCACACTGGCGAGTCATGAATTTGAAACAAAGTGACTTGAAAATAGTAGTTTTCGAATATTAATAAGACTATATTCATATCATGGTTATCTCCAATCATTCTGAGGATTTGTATTCTAACATTTGCTCCCACTTCTAGAAATATTCTATCGGATTATATTCTTGTCATGGCTATTTTAAATCACCCTCACTATCTTAAAATCGTACAACTTGTTGATTCTTTCTGAGTCACAAACTCCTATACCTCATACCAGTTTGAATTGAAAATTATCCCTCATTTCGGAAAATTACATTATCTTTTGATGTCGTATTTTTATGACCTTTCTATTTTATTTGATCTCATTTTAAAACTTTAAACTCGTTATGATTATTTAAATTATACCTTGATGTTTACTCATGATTTTGATCACAACAAAATATTCTAAACTCTATCTAGAAGATTCTAAACATGTTTATATTTTATCTTTATATTTAGCAATCATGCCTCGAATCTGATTTTGCCTTATGAAGTAAATCTAGAACATTTTATAGCTTGGATTTTTAGAGTGCATGATATATAGGATATATATGAGTTAAAATGTACAAAATGGTGATTAGTATCGAGAAAAGTTTGTGAATAATTTGACATTAAAGATTAAAGGTTGTCAATGTTAAGCATAGAGATGCACTCTAGGAAGGTGTATGGTGAAATAACTATAAAGGATAATCGAAACAAGAAATATTGGACTTAAAATATAATAATTGAGGATGACGAATTGTATGAATAGAAGGGTGCCAATATTAAAAAAAGGGAGAAATGGAAAGATTAGTTGGAAAGATGTAATCAGATTTATTTTGAGGAAGTTTAGTCAAATGAAGGATTTGAGCTTAATCATGATAAATAAAATTTTATAAGATTTCGGGATCAAATATATAAATAAAGAATTGAAATCAGGATATATACATGTTAGTCTAAAATCACATTAATGATCATCTATGAGAAAGAAATGATAAAATTTTATGGATCGTGACAAATCAGAATATTGAAACGTGGTGTAGGATTTTAGATATGATATTGGACACCAAGGCTTGACATTAAAGTATTAAAGACTAGGAGTATCAAATCATAGAATTAAATTGAATATATTAGCAAGCTGGGAGAAATACGTATTGCATAAATATTAGATGTGTTCAAGATTGAAAATATAGAAGACAAAATTTTAAGGTGATTGGCAATTTAGGAATGGAATCGGGAATTTAGTAATCATGGAGAATGACATTATTTCTAAAGGAGGGAAGAATGTAAATGAAATAGTGGATAAAATTGATGAATATATAGCATTAGATGAGTTTTGGGATTGTTAACCTACTTGGGCATAAGATTATTAAGGAAGATGTCCAAACTGATTTCAGGCATGATTGCATGATTAAAACCCTGACCCTGTCCTTTAAATTTCGAGGACAAAATTTTCTAAGGAGGGAAGGTTGTGAAACCCGCAACTTTCTAATTACATTTTTATATATTGTGTATTTGTTAATTTATTCGAGTTATTATTAATATCAGTTAAATGGAAAAATTCTTTCCAAAATTAATAACTTGGAATTTTATTTCTTGGCCCAGACCCGAACTTAATTTGAATCTAAAAATATTTTTAAAAATAAATACTAAGAGTTTTAAATAGTTATTTATAATTTTCCAAGAAACGATATCTCTAATAAATCTATTTTTTTATTTAAAGTTTTTTACCAAATTTCTTTTAGTCATCCTTTCAAGCCCATTATTAAAGCTTTTTAGCCCATTCATTATTTTCTAATTAAGCCCATTACTTAGCCTTAGGCCCATTAGCTACCTCTTTCACCCATTAATATGTTAGTTATTCCATTAAACCATTTGTACAGCACCCTTTTGGAATGGAATGATTCCATTCGTTCATTCGTATGGCTGGAGCTTTAAAACTCTGGGTCTTTTTTGATGGCTCTTAGCTTTTTCCTTTCCCAACCGTAGCCGCCGCCATCATCTCCGGCGACACTCCGCCTCCCCGAAACCGTCGACCCTTCGGATCCGGTAACCCCCACTCTCCCCTCTCCTATATAACCCACTTCTCCTTTTCCCTACACCTCCATCACCATCATCCCCAACCCCAAATTCCAGTGCCCTAAATTTTTTCGAGCTCCCGGAGCTCTTTCCGTTCCCCGCCGGCCTCCGCCTACCTCAGCGACCCCGCGCACAGCCATCCAGGGCCGAGCGCCGCCCTCGGGTCCCCGTTCCCAGGTCGCCCGACCTCTTGGCCGGCCGATCCCAGTGCCGCCTTTTGTGCGGCCCCGCGTGCACCCCGGTGTCGACCCGATCTCGCGTTCCGGCTGCTGTCCCGGCACGTCCCTGTCTCCGGTTGACCTCGCGTAGTTCTGTGATCGCTCGGCTGAACCCGCTGTCCGATTTTGCTGTCCGATTTCATTCTCGAGATTTATCCCGCGGCTCCCCGACCAACGGATTTGGGTAATTTTTGATAATTTTAGTAGTTCATCCCTCCCGTGTCGAGTCTGTGATGAGTTGGCCCCGATTCCTCCCCGGGAATTCGGTCTTTGGTTTACGACTTGGTTTTCGAAATTCCCGAAACCATATTGGTTCTGTGGTTTCATCGAATTCTCGAAATTTCCGAGATTTGATTCGGGAAAGTTTCTGTATTCGAAATTTCCGTTTAAATTCAGATTTTCGGAATTTGTTTCTGATGGTTTGATTTCGGAATTTCCGAGATTGTCTCGGAAAAGTTTCTGGGATTTTTGGATTAGTATTTAATTCGGATTTTTTCGAATGATAGTTTGTTGGTGCATTATTGCAGTGGTGTTCCGACCCTATTTCGGGTTTTTCGAATATTTTTCAGGAATGTTTATGTGGATTACAATTTATATATAAATTATTTCTGGAATTATTTATGGGTTTTCCCTGGTTTGGGACAAGTTTACTGGTTGTGTTCTGGCATTTTTCCAGTTTTGGGTTATCCCGAAAATAGAGGAAATGCTACCGAAATTTTATAAAATTTATAAAGGAATATTTTTAAATCGGTTTTCGGAAATATTTTATAAAATAGATTTTGGGCGACGACCATATCGGTTAATGGGCCCTTAGCGAAATACAAACTAAACCGGTATTACCCGGACGTTGAGGCATTAGCTATTTTGACTATTGGACCAAAGTCTGAGACTCAAAATTAATTTAATTTAATTTAATTACTAGTTTTATTTTGTTATTAATTTGTAGGATAATTTTTAGAGACTAACAAATATTTTTTTTCTTATTTAAATTCATGTAAAATGGACTGTAAGGGCATAAGCCCAGCTTTGTTACTTGCTGTGGTTTTGTAATAAGTTAGTGTTGTTTTATTCCTTTCTGGTTTGTGGTTGGCGTAAACACGTAAAAATAGTAAAATAATTATTTTATAGAAAATCAATATTATTTTCTCACACTAAATAAATTAGGAAAAATTACAAGTTTATTATTTAAACAAATTTCACGTTTTCTTATTTAAAGAAAAATATTAATTTTATATATAATACAAAATACAAAGTTTTACCAAGTAAATCAATAACTACGAGTTTTTCCAAATAAAAAGTTAAATTGATTTTTCTTCGTAAGTTAGAAACTCACCTCGATAAGCGTTCTAAAGTAGAGTTGTAAATAACCTAAAATTTGATTAGGACAAATTCTAGAGATTGTAACTAGCACACATAGATATGGTTTGAATATTGGTGCTAAGTCAGGAATTCTCAATTATAGGGTTTCGAGGATTGTACTAACATCATCCCAGAACCAACATCAAATCCAGTCGTAATCAAGGCAAGTACAATTTGTGTTAGTTTACCAATTATTTAGTAATCGTTTTATTGCAAGTTTAAACCACGATGCAACACGAAACTCTCTCTGAGAGCATTGACTGATTGACTGTTGGGTATTGGGGGAGTAGTGTAATGACTATGACCACATCCAAAGTAGTATACTGACTATGTTAGCTTACCCCTCATACACACGGGGATAAGCCATATCGTATCAATAGGATACAACTGTACAACCCAATCCGGTCATATTCATTGCCTATTCACATCACAATATTTTAACTACTGGAGAATTATTTATTTCAAATTATTTAAAAATGCATAACTCTATTATTATTTCAATTGTTGGATTATTATGAATTGTACTTTGCTCCCTCCTAACTGGAGACCAACATTTTTAGGTGATTGCGTCGTCGAGGATCTGATGTCTAACTCTGGTCCCGCAAAACTTGGAACCTCAGAATCTTAAGAGCTGGATTAGTATTTATTTTTCTCTTGGAAACAAGTGTAAAATTGAATGTTGTATTAATGTTTGTTGTATTTCAGGCTTTTCAAATTGAATAAAATGTTTTTATATTTCGTTAGAATTTTATCTGCATGTGTTTCACTGCTTGATATAGCTTACTGCCGCCATCTCAACAACGGTGCAGGCTGGGCATGATCCTATTCGACCCAAGAAATTGGGGCCGGGTCGTGACAATCGTCGAGTATGTATGCTCGTCGGGATCTGAAAAAGAACCAGGTCCTCAAGGGACATAGCAAGATACAAATAGGAACATGCCATAAAGTAAATATTGATCTAACATAAGGGGGGTACGCTAACCAATCTAAATGAATACACACAAAGACAACTTTGGAACGTATGGGTAGGTGAGAATAATGTCGTCGAAGCACGGGCCGACGTCGGATCACGAGCCGATGGATTTGCGTCGGAACACTGGCCGAGCGTTAGATCACGAGCCAATTAGCACAATACTAGTCTACCTCCCGACCGAACCTAGCGCACAGCTAGTGGCCGCTGCCGAATATACCCACTAGTAAGGGCCCATGCCCATAACTGGACCCCCATTGAGGCTGACATAAAATAATGTAACTGTCTGTCCCATACGCCTATTAGTTGTCTTTCCTATCCCATGATGTATAAGTCGCATCCACGACCCAACATCTACTCTCTATGAAGAGTCAGCTGTCTAGGACCATCGCTACCCTATATGTGCCGTCACACGAGCCACTCGTACTGATGGCCAGTCGAGAGCGACAGCACGTGCCATGATATGATCTCACTCAGTGCCGTGTCGTAACACGTGTCATGGTCAAGGGAGTTGTAACAACAACTCCATGATCCAAGTGTACGTCATCTATAACTAGGCCAAGTAGGTAGTCCTAGTGTCGACGCCCACATCGACTATGCCCGGGGTAATCTCGGACTCTACTAATCAGATCTACACTACAAGAGTATAATAATGTATATGTAAAACAGTAAATACAAGGCAAGATACACTTGCCTTCAA
Organism: Iris pallida; assembly: GCA_029216955.1. Lineage (NCBI taxonomy): Eukaryota > Viridiplantae > Streptophyta > Magnoliopsida > Asparagales > Iridaceae > Iris > Iris pallida. The sequence continues at coordinate 399,755 of JANAVB010010791.1, forward strand.
TCCCGCAATGTACAAATAGTGCTCCGGTCCCTCCTGCCTCAATCATGTCGTCCAAAGGACCTTCAATCACACAACCAAGGCCCACAATAAATATCCAAGACCATACATCTATCCACACACAAGGTAGAAAGTACGTTATTCGTACGAGATACCACATTCAAATACTAAGTTGCATTTATCTAAGAAAGTGCACATACAATTCTTCCTACATGTTAGGGACATACACCGACAAGAATAGGGGATAACCACAAGTTGCTCATGAGAAGTATATATGTACAAGCATAGAAATTATCCATACACAAATCCTATTTTATATGTAATACACAAGTATCCCTAGAGCATGTGTATATACAAGTAAGTATAGGAATTTATGTACGTAAGTCCTATATTTGAAATGATATGTGTGTACATGAGTGTACATAAAGGATATACATATATATGTACATAGAGACAAAGTATCTATTTTTACATATATATTTGAAAGGGTTTATATATGTACATATATACATAATGAGGCTAAGAGTACAAATATATATCTATACGTACATAATGAGACAAAGTGTATATTTTTACACATATATTTGAAAGGGGTATATATATATACATTATAATTTATATGTATAAAACTACATTGATACACATATGTGTGTAAGAGTATATCTATATACATATGTATATACATACAAGAAATACATATATATATACACAATATTGTATATGCATGGATTCATTTCAACAATATTTATGAAAATTCCTACATTGCATTATACATACAATAACCATGAAAACACCACCATTAATCACACATTCACATTTATATATATTTATATATATATATGAATCATTTATTTTAGTAATATATATATATATTTTTTTAGTAATATATATATATATATATATATATATATATATATATATATATATATATATATATATATATATATATATATATATATATATATAAGGCTATTTATATATATAAGGCTATTTATATATATACATGAATCATTTATATATAACATAACCATTTCATTCACAAAATCATTTACAACATATTCCTCCTAAAATTTTGACATGTTTTACATGCAAACATTTAAATATCAAAATTACTACACATCTATATATTCACATTATATATATATATATATATATATATATATATATATATATATATATATATATATATATATATATATATACACACACACACACATAAATATTCATGTAAGGAGGGGGAGTATACCATGGAGTGATATTGATGGTGAAGGGGGTGGTGGTGCTCTGGCCAGGGGGGAGGGGCTGCTGTGGCCGGCCTAGGGAGAGGGGGAGGCTGTGGTGAGGGTAGTGAGTGATGGTGATGAAGAGGGTGGTGGTAGGGTGAAGATGATGATGAAGAAGAAGGAGAGGAAGGAGGAAATGGTAGTGGTGAGCGGTGGTGGTCGACCTAGAGGGGGGGCTGTGGTGGTGGTCGGACAAGGAGAAGGTGAAGGAGAGGAGAGGGTGGCTTTGGTGGTGGTACGGCTGTGGTGGTGAAGGTGGTGGTAAAGTGTGGGAGTGGTGATGGTGAAGTGAGTTGATGATAGAGAAGGAGAAGTGGGGCTCGGTTTTGAAGAGGGAAGGAAAGAAGTGTGTTAGAGAGAGATGAGGAGAGGGGGGAGAGAGAGAGGGCCGAATGGGAGAGGGGGGTGAGCTCATGTCGGTTTTAAAGAGGGAAGAGGGAGAGTATGGTAGTGGGGATGGGTGTGTTTTTTTAAAATATGGAGAGAGAAAGAAAAGAGTGATGGTGATGGTTATGTGTGTAGTTTAATTATAGGAAGAGAGTTAGAGAGAGAACGTAGGAGTGAGGGGGGGTGTTGGTTGTTGGTTGTGGGTAGGGTGAGGAGAGAGAGAAGGGGAGTAATAGTGATGGTGATGGTGATGGGAGTGTGTTATTTGTTTAAGGAAATGAGAGGGTGTGATGGTGATGTGTGTGTTTTGGTGTTTGGTGTTTTGTAGGATTTATAGGGTGTTGTGTGTGTGTATGTATGATGTAAGGAAGATATCATGGTGCTTCGGTTGAGTCCCGATGGGTCGGGTTGGGTCACAATTGGGTCTAATTGGGTCCCGGTAATTAAATGACTTAAATTAGCCATTTATAATCATTGATAAATAAATAGTACAAAGGGACTAAATTGGATGGGACACAAATGGCACGTGTGTAGTAGGCTCAAAATGGTCCGTATCCATAACTTGGGTCGACCAGTTTGGGTCAAATTGGTGTCTCCAATACAAGTTGGAATTAAATGTGACTCGGTGGGAAAAATCAGGATTGGGTCAATTTTCCGAAAAGTTGTGCGATAAAAATAAAGCACAAGATAGTGTGTCTGAGTGGGACATGAAGGTCATAGGTGTAGAGCGTCTCAAGTAGATCGTACATGACAAGTTGGTCTGGAGAAAATGACTAGCCTTGTGCTCCTAATTTAAAAGTCACGGTAACGTGTCGATAATAATAAAAAATAAAAGTAGAAAATAATTAATAACTTAGAAAATCATAATTAATCATATTAAATTCCTAATTAAATATGATTGCTCTAATTAATTCTAATTAAATCTAATTAAATTCCAGAGGGCTTACAACCTATACACCTTAGAGAATTTCGTTCTCGAAATTTAGACATATAATAACTAGCTAAGATATAAACAACTAAACATAATGCATGCATACCTAGCCCCACGAAGAGATGGGGAAAACGCTCGCGTATCGCATCCTCGCGCTCCCAAGTCAATTCGCCTGGTGCATGATGCCTCCAAGCGACACGAACTAGCGGGATGGTCCGACCCTGCAGAACCTTCTCTCTCCAGTCCAAGATCTCTATTGGCTGCTCCTCATAAGACAATCTCGGCCCGATAGTGACCTCCGAATGGTCTAGGACGTGGCTAGGATCTGGTACATACCTCCTTAGCTGAGATACGTGGAACACATCATAAACACCCTCCAACGACTGTGATAATGCTAATCGGTAGGCATCCTCTCCAATCCGCTCTAGCACATCAAAGGGTCCAATGTACCTTGGACTCATCTTCCCTCATCCTCCAAACCTGATAGTACCTCTGGTGGGTGAGATCCTCAGGAAGACATGGTCTCCCTCCCTGAACTCCAGGGGTCGCCGGTGTGTGTCCGTCCAGTGCTTCTGCCTGTCTTGAGCTGCTCTCAAGTGCCCCTGGATCTGCTTCACCTTCTCTACTGTACAAACTACCAACTCTGGTCCGAGTATCTATCTTTCACCCACCTCACTCTAACAGACTGGGGAACGACACTTCCTACCATACAATACTTCAAAAGGGGCCATCTGGATACTGGCCTGATAGCTATTGTTATATGAGAACTCCACCAGGTGCTAGTGGTCCTTCCATGATCCCCTGAAATCTAGCATGCACGCCCTCAACATGTCCTCCAGCGTCTGAATGGTGCACTCAAACTGGCCATCTGTCTGTGGATGGTACGACGTACTAAACTTCAGTCGGGTACCAAGGCTCTCCTATAGGCTCCGCCAGAAGTGCGATGTGAATCTCGAATCTCGGTCAGATATTATACCAACCGGTACTCCATGAAGTCGCACGATCTGCTTCATATACATATCTGCTAGGGCTTCTGTAGACTGTCCCACTCTGAAGGGTAGGAAGTGAGCTGACTTGATGAGTCGGTCCACTATCACCCAAACTGTATTACGTCCACTCGGGCTCCTCGGTAACCCTGTAACGAAGTCCATCGTGATATGCTCCCATTTCCACTCCGGTATGGGAACTGGTTGGAACAGTCCTACGGACCTCTGGTGCTCATCCTTGACTTGCTGACATACCAAGCACCTGGCTACAAGCGGGCTATCTCTCACTTCATTCTATGCCACCAATAATCCTGCCTCAGGTCTCTGTACATCTTCGTACCTCCTAGGTGAATGTGTAAAACCCCTAAATTTCTACTATATTTTTTATATAAATTTGATACCGATTTTTTTTAATTTGTATATTGTACGTCGCGTAGTTGCATTGTACGTCGCGCGTGAAATTTTATTTTTCGTAATTGCTCGACGAGTGCGAATATGTGCGAGCGTACATATTTTAGAAAAACATTTTTTATTTTTTTATAGTTTCAAAAAAATATATATAATAATTATTTTAGCTATTATACAAAAATTCCAAGCTCATTATTTTATTTATTTTATTTATACAAAGCCTTTCGTTTATAACAATTATTGATAATATTTTTCGTGCATACATATATATTTTATAAATATTTTATTGGTTTATTTTTAAATAATAATATAATTTTTGAAATTAATTATTATTATAATTTTTGTGTTCATAAAAATATATTTTAAAATGGTTGATATTTGTTAAAATTAATTATGATGATTTACAAATTTGAATGCATGGATTTAGATTTATCTATATTTAATTTGGATTGAATTTGGAATTGATTTGAATTGTTTTAAAAAAAATTATTTAAATTAAGTAGAGAATTATCTAATTGGGTTTTAAATATTCCTAATCCTTATCCAACTGGGAATTTTCACATCCTATAAACAGGCAGGTACTCCTCCATAAATTCCTCACATCCACAAAAGTTTCTCTCCATAATTGTCGTGCATCGTGTCGGTGTCCACATCTTATTCCATAGTTTACATCTACATTATCTCCTTCCCTGTGTCGGACACACCACGACATCATCAATCCCTAAACCTAACCTAATCCTACCCGAGCCATCTACCCACCACGGTGCCACCACGACCCTCGTCGCAGTCGCGCACCTTGTGCCACCGTCGCGCACCTCCCCGCAGTACGGCAAGCCCGCATGGCCATCAGCGCCACCGCCAAGCACCGTCCCCTCTCCTCTCTTCCGATCTCCGACTTCCCTCACCCCCGCCGACCGATCGAAGTCGCTCCCTCCGCCGACTCGATCTCCCTCTCCCGCTCTTTTCCCCTCACCCGACCTCCCTCTTTCGCTATCTCATTCTCTCTCCTCCCTTTTCCTTCTTTTCTTAAGAAGCAGCACTCAGCTGTTAGTTTACCATATATTTTCTTTTTTTTATTATTTTTGTGATGTTGGTGTTGTTGTTTTATTAGGTTCGGTTTTCTTTGGACTCATTTCTATATTATTATTATTATTATTTAAGTTTTTTTGTTTTTGTTTTGTTTTTTTTTTGGTTTTGTGTCTCCCTTAAAAATTAATACTAATATTGGTGTAATATTTTTATTATTATTAGTAATAGTAGTAGTAGTATATTTGGTATCTTTTTACTTATTTCATGATTACACATAAAATTTTAGTTTTATTTTTTCGTAAATTTGTATCACTAGCAAATACAAAAATTATATTAAGACAAAATATATTTTCAAAATGTGATTTCGAAACCCTTGGAGATATTATTATACTATTTAATTATATTTTTCTAGATATTTAAATAATTACCAAAAAAATATTTGATCCATAAAAATATATTCTTACAAATTATAAAATAATTTTGTTGGTATTATCAAATATTGTCCAAAATATTTTTACTAAATAAATATAGTTTCTCTATCTCAACTTTATTTTTATATCAATCTAGAGTTTTTGCCTAAAACTATCTTCTTATACTTTTCAGTATTTATCAATAAATTGTTTTACTAGTAAATATATATTTTTAAGGATTATAAATAGCATATATTATTCTCCACTTCTTTCGATTTTCCTCGAGCCCATGACTAAACCTATTATTTCGCCAAGTCTAGACTTCTTTATATCGTCCCTAACTAATTTGACCGCCCTGGACCCGATGGAACCGTCTGTGCCGTCAACAGAGGTCACCTTGCAAAGTTGTTGCACCGAAGTCGCGGTTCGTGCCACCTTGATCATCGCAGCACACCAGGCGTCCTACCAGGCAAGACACCTTGCCTTTTCTGTTTAATTTCTTGCTCAATATCATGCATGTTTTATTTCTTATAAGTTGTTCTTTCAAAACCATATGTAGTTGTAAATTACTATACTTTAGTTTTCTTTATGCATTTGGGCTAGAGTTAAGGGACCGCCTTTGTTTGTGCCGCATTTATAGGTCGACACCTATGTGCCACGATGTCACGTGTCTCATATAGATTCGGACTTGCGTACCGGCCGTACATCGGTGCGTACAGGACGAGCGTTAGGGTATAACTGCTAATATAATTGCCTAGAAGACTTAGCGTTTATTAGAAATATCGTGGTGTGGATTCAGCACGAGTAGTGCATGGGGAGGGTGAAGACAGTTATTTAGGCGCAGGGCTTTCATACGTTTACTTTTCTCTAGCTGCCATTTGTGACTCAGCCGAGAGCTAGTGTGCCATGCATTTATTTACTTTTTTCTAGATGCCACTAATGCCTCGGTTGAAACACAAATGTGCCGTACATTTACTTTCCTCTAGCTACCCTTAGTGACTCACCCGAGAGACTAGTGTGCCGTGCATTTATTTATTTTCCTCTAGATGCCACTAGTACCTCGGTTGAAACGCTAACGCACCGTATTTCTAGTCTCGGAAGCCCTTGTGTGGAACGTTGTCTTCAAACTGCATTTTCACATAGAATGGTTAAGAACCTTTATTTGTGTAATCACATATACTTTTCTGTTGAGCTTTATTTATTCAGTTATTGGCATGATATTATGTGTCTTGTTACGTCCCTTTGAGGACCTGGTTATCTCGCCAGGTGTGTGCTCTTGTCTTTCGCAGGTGTTCTAGATCTAGCCGTAATTTTCTTCATTCCTTCGAAGACGATTGCGCTTGGTTCGTCTTGCTATTTTATCGATCGATTTCTTGTAAATTTCTTTCATTGAGATAGTTGGTAGTGGACTTTGTCTCCGCCCAACGATTGTATCATAAATATTCAAGTTAATTTTTATATTATTATTCTTTTCATTGTGGATGAGATTTAGTTTGTCTTGGATTACTGCATTTTATAGCTTATGTATACATACAAGACTCCTTTACTTCGTATGTATACAGCTGGCATGTCTACGTTCCTAGTCCTACATATATTGGGACTGGGATGTTACATGTTTTTGTGGTGGCCCATGCAGGTCAAGAGAAATTGTTTGGTTACTTTACCGTACCAAGCAAGCCTGCGTATAGGATTAGAGTCTAAGATCTCATCCACATACTTGACCGTCTTTTCCTCGAGTTGCATCTTGCTTGATCCCTTCTATCATGATTCGTGCCCTTCTTTCGTGCTTGATAGAGATTAATAAGGTAACCCATACTAGGTAGACATGACCCATTGTTCCATCACCCAACTAGTTTAGCTCTTGTAAGTTGGGTAGAATGCCTCATGACCTAGCATTGCCTTCATCCTTATGACTCATTATAGTAGATACTAAGTGGATTACCTAGACTATAAATTTTTAAGGACCATACCTTATTGGTCGACCAAACCCTTAGACAATGAGACAATAGGTCGACTGTATAGGCACCAAACAAGACTTAGAATCTTAAGGAGTTCGAACTAATTCTAGTCTCTTTCAATAATACTCTCACGTGCCTATATTTTACCATCTTGACTAAATATTGCTACTATAGCCTAGTTTTGCAAGTTTAACCGTTATCAAACTTGTTCAAGACACATGCTATTGAGCGCGCGCTCACTAACATATTGTCTAGTCGAGAACCGGTGCATGATGGTCTGATCAACCAAGTGCACTTTGGTTCGCTTTTATTTATCGTTCTACGTGGATGGGGACCTAGCTAAACTTGCCCTCTAGAGTCCCATCCGCGACAGCCTTGGCAACTCTTTTGAAATTATTCGATCTCCTTTGAACCACGTATTCGTATTCATATTCGATAATCTCTTCTTTGAACCCTTTGTCACTTTTGCTTCATCTATTTTAGAAGGACGAAAGTGATGTACTTGAATTTCCTCTAGCTGTCCTTGCACTCATGACCATTACCATTCAATGTTACTATACCTTCGTCCTAAACTGGTCGTTCTTTTCCTTGGCCCTATATTTACTACCACGACCTCCTAATCACTTATATTAGGAGTGAATCTAATCGTTTTCCTAATCGTACCCTCAACCTACTCCCAGAAACCATATCTTAAGTCTCTAAATTATTTATCTTAATCTACTTAAAACCCTTAATTTTTTTTCCTTTGCGTTTATTAGCCATGGCCATGATTTATTATCTAAATCACGATTTTCTAATTCATGTTTTGTTGAACGTTATGATTTGATTATTCCTCATCGACATACCCATGTGACCTTTTCAATCCCCTTACTTATTTTTAATTTCGAGGACGAAATTCTTGTAAGTTGGGTAGGATGTAATACCCCTAAATTTCTACTAATTTTTTTAAAAATTATTTTGGTATTATACGACGAGTACGAATACGTAGATACGCAATATTTAATTTTCTTCTAAATTCGTTTTATTATAAACTCTTAAATAGCAAATAAATATTTTTCGAAATACTTATATGGTAAATAAGTGTTGCTTGTTTTAGTATCATACAATGTTTGCCAAAACATATTTGTTCTATGTTCTTGAGAAAACTATTTTATTTATTATACAAATACGGATAGTAATTTTGAAAATAAATATTTATGTGAATACTGTTTGTGTACGAGTACGTATATGCAAGGTAGTATATTTTATATATACAAAGTTTTATAGTATAGATTTTCCTATAGAAAGTATTTTTATATAAGGTAAATATTTTATCGTGTTTGAGCACGAAAAATATTATACCATAGTTATTTTAAAAAGGATATTTTTTATTTATAAATAATAAGTCAAAAAAATTTGTTTTATGTAAAATTTTATTTATATGTCATTTAATGATATTTTGTTCATTTATATATAGTAAATTTTTGAAATTTATTTTATCTTAATTTAAACAAAAAGCTATTTTGAAATTATTTCATATTAATATTTAATAATTATAGTAATTTTCAAAATTAGTTATTATTGTTATTTATTATAAAGATAATTCGAAATTCATGGATTTAATGTTTGATCATTTATAGTAAATTAAATTTAATTTGATATGAATTTTAATTTAGTTTAAACTTATAGATATGAATCATCTAGGTATGGATTCAGATCGGATTGTATTTGGTTATATTAGTTTTGTATTAATTTAAAATAAATAGTAAATTATCTATTTGGGTTTTAAATAAACCCTAATCCTATTCAAATGGGAATTCCCACATCCTATAAATAGGCAGGTACTCATCTATTAATTCCACAAGCCAAATTTCTCCACAAATAATTTCCAACCACCGTGCATCGTGTCCGTGTGCGTGTCCCCTCCCGTCTTATTCCATATTTACAAATACATTTTTATCCTCCGTGTCGACAACCCCGACACAATCAACCGACTCCATCAAATCCCTAATCTAACCCTATCCTAATCCCCATCGGCGTCGACCTGGCCTCACCGCCATTGCCTCCACCACCTGCAACCTGTCCTCGGCCATCTTCCGCAAGAACCCTACGACAGCACCGCATCCCTATCCACCATAGTTACCCCGATCATAGCCTCTGTCCCTATGACTTCACCACTTACCACCACCCCATAGCCGTTCCGGCCATTGCCACCACCATGCCGACCCCGTCAACAGTTCCCGATATCCCGATCGAACCCCCGTCACCAACACCAGGACCCGACCCGCCGACAACCACCATCTGCACCCCCTCTTCTCCCTGACATTTTCCTCACCATCCTCATCCAAGACCCCACGCCAACACCACGGACCGACCTAGCCACGACCTTCGCCGACCACAAACCACCATCACCACTGCCACCACCGTCCCAAGAAAAATAATATAAAAAATAAATAAAATCATCACCACCGCCTCATACCTCCGCATCCGGCCACCTCTTCCTGCGACGAGACTGCACCTCCTTCACCGCACCTGGATGCGACCACCCGAGCCCTCTCCTCCATTCGCACAGCGCCGCCGACGCTAGCCCTAGCCAGCCACCGCCGTAGCCCGGTGCAACCACCGCCGCATCACACGGCCACTACAGCCTGGATCTGGCACAGGCCGACGCACAGCCGCCTACACCCTCCGTAGCGCCACCATCGCGCCTCGGCAACTATTCTGACCGCAACCCCCCAAAACGAGCGCCACCGTCACCACAACCCGCCGTCCAGCCCCGAGTGCCGGCGGACCACCTGTGTACGCGCGCAGCCCGTGTCGCCAGAACCCCCAAACTCCCAGCCCTCGGCGCCTCACCCTCCGCCCGCGGCCACCGCAGTTCTCCTCTCCGCCTTCCACTTCCCCGCTCCGCCCCCTTGTGCCGCCCACTACCAAAATAAGTCATAATGGCGACGAAATTAGCGACTCCAGAAAAATACGTCGCTAAGTTTTGTGCTTTTAGCGACATTTTATATTTACGTCGCTGAACGTCACTATCAGTGACGTTTGAGCGACAGTTAGCGACACCATTAATGTTTTGGACAACTGATGTCGCATTCTAGTCGCAAAACGTCGCTGATTTTTTTATTCAGCGACGTTTAGCGACGCCACTTTTAAGACATCGCCAGGCTTTAATAAATAGCGACGGTTAGCGACGTCTTTAAGTGACGTCGCTAAAACATTTCGCATAGGGTTCTGGCCCGAGCGATTTTTCATTTTTTTCATCCAAAATTTTCTAATCTTCCGCTCGCGGCGACCCCCTGCCCGACGACCCCATCCCTCCGACGACCACCCAGTCTCCTCCGCCGCTGCTCCAGCCCCGGCGACCCCGACCCAACCCCAAGCTGTGTCGGTAAACCCTAACCCTATCTCCCTTTTTCTGATACGACACAGACACGACCCTTTCTGATGCGACACAGACACGACCCCGACCACTCCTATGATGTGACACAGACACGACCCTTCGAATACCAGAGCTCATGACTAGGGCTGCAAATGAGCCAAGCCGTTTGCGAGCTGCTCGAAGCTCGGCTTGATAAAAGCTCGTTTGAGCTTAGTTCATTTAGTAAACAAGCCGAGCTCATGTCTAGGGCTGCAAATGAGACAAGCTCGTTTAGGAGCTTGTTTAGAAGCTCGTTTGTTTGTTGAATTCTAATTTTATGTATGTTTATATAATGATATGGTTGTGTGCTTTATATATTTATATGTCCTTAATAATTGATATGAAGGAACTTTTTTAATTAAATTTTTATAAATAAATTGTTAAATTATAGGTACTTGAATTCAAGCGTAACTAGGTTGAAATCGAGCTCATTAAGCTTGAAATAATGGTGAACAAGCTTGAAATCAAGCATAATGAGCTTGAAATGAGCTTATCGAGCTTGTTTATCAAGCTTGAATCAAGCTTGCTTATCAAGCCAAGCTCGAGCTCAAACCAAGCCAAGCTCAAGCTTAATATAAACAATCTCAAGCCAAGCTCAAGCTCTAAAATAACACACTGCATATCATGTTTCAGTCCACTTACATGAATCTGTCCTGCATACCATAGAGCATATCATGTTTCAGTCCACCCTAGGTATGTGTTCAGCCCACATGTGCCTATTGCATTACCTGTCCATCTTGTTGTATAACACACTGCATATCATATTTCAATCCACCCTAGGTATGTGTTCAGCCCACATAATCATGTTACAGTCCATCTCATTAGAGTTCAGTCCATGGGTACACATGAACAGGTAGGTGGAATACAGAACATGTATATTTATGTATAACATTTAACAATATCAGTTGTAATTAGGAACGATTTGCACATTAAGAAGTTTTTCCTTCTACAAACTACCCAGTTGACAAGGTGGTAACCCTGCCAATTTTCCCTCCAATTTGCACATTATCACTTATGTCAAGCTCGACGATTAGCTCTGATATTCGAGTCATGAGTGGAACCATATTCCCTCCAATTTCCCCCTTGTGAGGAAATTGATTCTCAAGTTTGTGGTTACCAAACAAAGGAAAGGAACAACTTTCCTTTCCTAGTTCTTTAAATCGGTGAACCAAACGAGGCCTTAGGATAATGTGTATAGATGAGGACTAGGACAATAAGTATAGGTAACTTCAAGATAGGAATTGTTTTACCTATGAGTATAGGTAATGGCTTTACCTAGAGTGACTAGGTAATATATAGGTTTAGGAAGCCTATAGGTTTAGGTAATGGGTTGACACATGGGTATGGGAGATACCTATGTTGTAGTGTATGGGGTTTTGAGTTTGGGTATTGGTTTTTACTAGAGTTAAGGATAGGCTAGTGTATAGGTAACTAGGTAAATAGGCCATAGTAATGGTTTTACCTATGTGAATAGGATATTGGTAGGGCAAATACCTACCTAAACTTTATTCTCATATTGATACATAATATTCACAAATACCCTAGTTACAGACATTACTATTGGTGTTATTGGACTCCTAGCTTAGCTTAGCCCATTAAGCCCTAACCCATATCTTATACTTAGTACATGATTATGCAGAGTAACTCCTCTAATATGACTCATGCAGAGTCATAGTCTTTCTACTGAAGCTAACTCATACAAATATCCATCTATCCACTTCAATATCTGCAACCTACCTCTATCCACTTCAATATCTGCAACCTAACATTCTAAACCAACTGATTTGCCAACATCTGATTCAATATGCCGCCGCGATAATCTCTGACCACCGCATGCACAAACACGCGAAACAAAAGTTAGCAATACGAAAAGAAAATGACCGATAATCTCTGACCATTTAACGTAAAATGTCATGTGTACATATACTACGGAAAGTGTAGACCGCATGAACTGACAAACGAGAATTTGGGGATCAAAGTTGTAACAAGTAAAGTTGTGTTTTGGATATGTTCTATTCTTGTTAAGCTCTTTGTGCACAAAGCAAGATATAATGAATGCAGAACATCTCTCGAGTTTATGACTCTTGTATGCTCTATACTTGAGTTACGAACTCGTTATTTTTTTTGTATTCTCTATTTAAAGCTTGCTTTGTGAACAAAGAGCTTGCAAGAGTTCTTTTTCCAAAGCACAACTTTACTTGTTCCAGCTTTGAGACCCTCATTTTCGTGCATCATCAGTTCATGTCGGTCTTCACTTTCCCCAGTAACTTCCTCCAATTAACTCTATCCCTCGGTTGAGCTACTATTTCAAAGCTTTGACACTTGCATATCATTCACTACCTTGATGTATCTATCTTACAGAATTATGGAGCTGAATTACTATCTGCAGAATTGTACTTGGATGTACAACCGTCATCCTGATGACATGTGCGGTGTGCAGGATGAATTCATAGAGGGTGTACACCAGTTCCTGCAGTTTGCCAAGGCGTTCCCTCAGTACATGGACGGTACCAAAATTAAGTGTCCGTGTGTGAGATGTCGCAACTTGAAATATCATCCAGAAGTGGATGTCACATATCATTTATACTCGAAGGGTTTCACGCCGAATTACTATCAGTGGAGCAAGCACGAAGAACTTGTGTCTTTAGCATCGGAGTACGAGCCTTATGTGGATGTCCACAACAACGCTCCTTACGACGATGGATTGGTGAACATGGTTTTCGACGCGGCCGGGCCTAGTTTCGATCCGGATGATCATGATGCACCTGAGGAGGCACCGAACCCCGATGCTGCACAGTTCATGGAGTTGCTGGAGAATGCAAGGACTCCATTATATCCTGATTGTGAGGATCATTCACCGTTGGAGGTCGTTACAAGATTGTTGAGCATCAAGTCCGATTTTAACATGTCGTAAGATTACTACAACCGTCTTATGGAGTTGCTTATAGAAATATTGTATGAGGGTGCGAAGTTGCCTAAAGACTTCTACCGGTCTAAGAGGATGGTTAGATCGCTCTGGATGGAATACGAAAAAATCGATGCCTGTCGCAACGGGTGCATGTTGTACTACAAAGACGACAAGGATGAAGACGCCTGCAGATTTTGTGGTGTCGATCGCTACAAGGCATGTGGTAGAGGAAAGTCTGCCGGTGCCAGGAAGCCTACCTCTTCGATGCACTACTTGCCGTTGACGCCGTGGTTGCAGCGGTTGTTTATGGTGAAGGAAACTGCAGAAAACATGAGTTGGCATAAGCGGGAACATACCGAAGGAGTGTTGGATCACCCATCTGATGGAGAATCATGGAAGCACTTTGATCGAGAGTATCCAAATTTTGCTTCTGATCCGCATAATGTCAGATTGGGTCTCTGCTCCGACGGTTTTACCCCATTCGGACTTTCGGGATCCCAGTATTCGTATTGGCCTGTGATCATCACCCCGTACAATCTACCGTCTTGGATGTACATGAAGACTCCGTATATGTTCTTCACCGTTATTATCCCAGGTCCGAACAATCCAAAAAGGAACATCGATGTGTATTTACAGCCATTGATTGATGAGTTGAATCAGCTGTGGGAAGTAGGTTCCAACACGTTCGATGTATCTAGAAAACAAAATTTTCAGATGCGGGCAGCACTTATGTGGACCATCAACGACTTTCTGGCCTATGGAATGTTATCTGGATGGAGCACGCATGGTCGTCTTTCATGTCCGTATTGCATGGACAGCACTAAGGCTTTCCGTTTGAAACACGGAGGCAAACCGTGCTTCTTCGATTGTCATCGACAATTCCTGTCGAAGGATCATCCGTACCGGAGGAACAGGAATGCTTTTCATGCTGGCGTTGTGGAGAAGGCTAATCCCCCGCCAAGGTGGCCCGGATACACGATATGGGAAGAGGTAAAAGATTTACCAAGAGCTATTAAGCAGCCTGCTACGAGCTACAAGTGTGACGGATTTGGTCGCACTCATAACTGGACGAAGAGGAGTATATTCTGGGATCTTCTATATTGGAGCACCAATCTGATTAGACATAACCTTGATGTCATGCATATCGAGAAGAATGTGTTTGACAACATAATTAATACTGTAATGGACGTAAAGGGGAAGACGAAAGACAATCCAAAGGCTAGATTGGACTTGGAAGAAATATGTAGACGTCCTGCATTGCATTTGATAGAGGACGGGAATGGAAAGTTGAAGCAGCCTAAAGCAATTTTCTTATTGGAGAAGGAGGATAAAGTGAGGCTTTGTAGGTGGATTCAAGGTCTGAAATTTCCAGATGGGTATGTTTCGAACTTGAGAAGATGCGTCGACCTCAAGGAGAACAAACTGACAGGTATGAAGAGCCATGATTGTCACGTATTCATGGAGCGGTTAATTCCGATTTCATTTTGGGAATTCTTACCGCAGGCAGTTTGGGATCCATTGACGGAGCTTAGCATATTCTTAAGGGACCTTTGTTCTAAGAAATTGCTCGTTGATCGTCTAGGAAAGCAAGAGAATGACATTGCGGTAACACTGTGCAAGCTAGAGAGGGTGTTCCCTCCTGGATTCTTCGACTCTATGGAGCATTTGTCGATTCATCTTTCCTACGAGGCACGTGTTGGTGGACCCGTCGAATATCGATGGATGTACCCGTTCGAGCGACATTTGAATCACCTAAAAAGAAAGGTAAAAAATAAGGCTCGGGTCGAGGGTTCTATTTGTGAAGCCTATATTCTCGAGGAGATTATAAATTTCTGCTCCTCCTATTTCAAACCTCATGTTGCTACGAATAGAACGAGGGCTCCAAAAAACGACGACGGATATCAAGAATTTAATGATGGAATACTGAAAGTATTCAATGCGTCCGGAAAGCCTTCGGGGAAAATGAAGAAGAGATATTTGAATGACGAAGAGCTAAGGGCTGCTCAGTTGTATGTATTACTCAATTGCGACGAGGATGAAGTGGAGAAGCTAGAGGGGTAAGTAACTCAGGAAGATGAGTTTACGTCATCTCAATGTAATAGTATAAGCTAATATTATTGTACTAATCGGCGGTTGCTTCGTTATTTTCCAGCACATATAATGATGAGTTGAGGCTGGTTAGACCCTACCTAACAGAGAAGCATTAGAACAAGAAATGAGACGTCAATTTCCTTCTTGGTTGAGCGAATATGTAAGTAGCTCGGTAATTACTGGCCTCTTCTAATACAACTGCGCAATAAATAACTTATTATCGCTTCTTTGATATTCATGTCGATCATCTAATTTCACTCGAGATTGAATTAATTAGAACTCTTGCCAAGGGACCAATTACTTTTGTTAAAATATGGCCAAGTTACTGTGTCAATGGCTTTCGGTTCAAGTCGACAAATGCTCCGATCAGAGACAGCTTCCTGGATCTTGATTCTACGAAAAACAGTTGTTTGTGTATCAAGTCTTCGAACTACAAAGACGTCGATCCAGGAAATGATTTCTTTGGCATCTTGCGAGAGATTGTGGAGTTATCATATAATAATGGCAGAGAACCTGCAAAGATCGTGTTGTTCAAGTGTGAATGGTTCGATCCGATTGAAAATCAAGGTTGGAAAATTGACAAGCATGGTCTTGTGGATATAAACTACAAGCGTAGATATCAAGGCTACGAACCGTTTGTCCTAGCAACTCAGGCTCAGCTCGTGTACTTCACAGCTTATCGAAGATGGGGAGCAACAAAGTCTGACTGGTGGGCAGTATGCAAGACTAAAGCTAGAGATACTTTTGATGTTGACGAAAAAGCTTACCAGGAGGACGAGCTACCTCTTGTAACCAATATTGTCGATGTGGACTCCACGGAAGTTACGCATTACACGACACATAATGTAGAAGATGTAGAATTATCCGAAGAGGAAGACGAAGCCGACGAAGGCAAAGATGAAAGTGAAGATGAGGAGGAAGAGGAAGATGAGGTCGAGGAAGACGAACAAGATGATTATTCTGAAGATGATTGAGAGATATATACTTGTCTGAACTTAGATGTTTCTTCTAGAATATATTATCTGGACTTAGACGTTTATTGTAGAATGTATTATCATATGTTGTCTTAGTTATTATCTTGTCTTTGTTGTACTTTCATATTTTTAGTCTCTATTATTTATTGTACTTTCATATTTCTAGTCTCTATTATTTGTTTTACTTTTATATTTCTAGTCTCTATTGTTTGTTGTATTATCATATGCTGTTATCAGGTATGGCAGGTCATCGCGGAGCGTTCCGAGGGGGACGACGAGGTCATGATCCTCTGGTACTTCCTACAGGTACTGCTAGAGGATAAAGTTTTCCTTCGGTACCTCCTACTGGTACCGGCTCTGGATCCTCGTCGCCGATTACTCCTCCATATCGGACAGTAGCTGGGCCTGCTGGGACGACGTCACGTGGCATATTTCCTGGGACGAGTAGTTCCAGGCCTGTTGAGAGTGCTCGCCCGTCTAGCATTCCTGCTGCTGATACGACGATGGAGACGGATGAGCAGATGGCGGAGGCTGCACCGACGGCCGAGGCGGCGGCGCCGACGGCCGACCAGCATCATGCAGATGATGCGTGCACACCTCCGGAGGAGAGGAGGACGGTGATCTGGGCCGACGGTACAAAGTAGGTATTTTGGTTTATAATTTTTTTCTATTTTTATCATAAATTAACTTTTTTCATGAATATAATATGTTTGTATAGATATCGTCCCCAGAGGTATAGAGATGTCTAGGCCACATGCTGAGGCATAATTATGGTGGTGCTTGGATTAACTACTCTGATGCTCCGGACGAGAGGAAGGCCTTCTGGTTTGCGTGCTTCAAGGTTAAAATATATTTGCTTTTAACATGAATCATATAATTTTTGCATATTATATATAACTGATAAATATTTGGTTTGCGCTCTTCTAGGATATGTTTTTCTATCCACCGCACCGGGCCGAGCTTATCGATGGGATGTTTCCTGTCGTCGCTGCCAAGCTGATCCGCGACGCTATCAATGATCAGAAGGATCGTGATCGTGCCGGAAAGCCGATCCAAGGTTGGATCACCCCTGATCAGTAGAATGCGATGAAGGCTCGATTCGACGAGCCAAGGTACAAGGAGAAGTCGGAGAAGGCCAAGGTGGCTAGGCAACATGCCTCGAAGTGGTACGGTGGGTCAATTCTGATGACGGAACATTTTCGTCGTCTGGTATGTCTTTCTCTTTTAGAAATATTATTTTAATACAAAATCGATAAATTATTACTAAGATAATATATTTAATTACAGGTAAGGAAGGTCGGTAACGTCGACATGGTGACCGTCTTCCTGGCCACCCATCGTCACGACGGTAACCTTATTGACGAGAGGGCCAAGCAGACCTATGTAAGTATTACAATACGTTATCTTAATTTAATACTTTGTGTCAATTTTAATATAACTTAGTAAATATGATGCAAATAAATATTCATGTAGTTAGTAATAATAAGTACATTAATTAGAAATTAGAAATTATAGAGTACTATCCATACTTTCTAGGCCGAGTATCAGAGGCTGCGGGAACGGGCGGCTGCTAGTGCACCTGATGCAGGAGAGGCCGGTACTTCCTCGCAGCCCACTCAAGCTCCATCGGCGGACGAGCTGTGGATGACCGCCGCTGGTGGACTCCGTAGGGGTACGTACTACGGTACGGGATCCTATGGTACCCTAGTTGCGACCTAGTCCTCTAGGGCATCTCCTGCTAGTGTGTATGGTCCGCAGCCGTCCCAGAAGTCTGCCCGAGTCTACCAGATGATGGAGTCTCTCCGTGACGACCTGCTATGACAGATCGAGGAGCAGTCTCAGCACCCTACGGACGATCCTGCGCTGCTAGCACGATTGGATGCGCTCGACCGCGGCATTATGGACCTCATGGAGACGACTGAGAGGACAGAGCGCACCATTAGAGGGTTAGAGCGTACGGTGACGGAGCTGCAGACAGGACAGGTGACCATGGCCGAGAGGATGAGATTGGCGCAGGAATCGATGGTCCGGAGCAGTGATAGAATGTTATCTATCATGGATTCATACCACCAGCGACTTACAGCATTAGAGCGTGCTGGTCCTCCGGGTGCGCCTTCATCGTCGTCGATTCCGCCGCCTCCACCGCCTTCTTCTTCGATACCGACTCCACCGACGTCACTGCCTGCTCCATCGGTATCGATTTCACTTGAGGAGTATGAGTTGTTCTTATCCCTTCGTCGCGACGGTGCCCCTCCTGCACCAGATTCCTAGTAGTCCCAGTTAGGACTGTTTGTTTGTGTCTGTTTCATTCTTTGTTTGTGACTTAGATATTTATTGGTTGTGACTTGGATATTCTATTTGTTGGTTGTGTGTAGACTTTGGTTATTTGGTTGTAGACTTTGTTATTTGGTGTAGACTTGGTTATTTGGATACTTGTTGTTGTGTGATTGTTGTAGACTTGGTTATAGGGACTGAAACCTGTGTACAGTGAGAAATGGACATTCTGAGAACTGGACATTGTGTGATTGTTGTAGACTTGGTTATAGGGACTGAAACCTGTGTACAGTGAGAAATGGACATTCTGAGAACTGGACATTCTTTGATTGTTTGGATCCTATTCTACAGTGAGAAATTATTATCTTTTTAAACTGCACGAAGAAATGGACATTCTGTATTTTATTTTTTTTATTTTTTTGTCGTTTTAGCGGCGTTTACCGACGTTTACCGACGTCCACCGACGTACGTTTGCGTCGGTAAACGTCGGTAAATCTGCAATATTTTCCAGGGTACCGACGTTTACCGACGTCCTTATACGTCGGAGAACGTCGGTAAACGTCGGTGCACGTCGGTAATCATCCCAGGAATTACCGACATTTAGTCACATTTTAAAGGACGGTAAACATTGGTAAATTTCTAGGATTTTACCGACGTGTAGCGACTTTGAACACGTCGCTAAAGCACCGACGATACGACGGTAGACGTCGGTAATATACCGACGTAAATATACGTCGGTACACGTCGCTAAACCACCGACGATACGACGGTAGACGTCGGTAATATACCGACGTATATATACGTCGGTACACGTCGGTACTAGCGACGTTTGGCGTCGTTTTGAAGATCAGCGACTTACATTTTCGTGACAAGCCCAAAACGTCGGTAATTTCGTCGCTAAATATTTTTAGCGACAAAATTTGTCGTTTTAGCGACGTCTTTAGGCGTCGCTAAAACGACTTATTCTGGTAGTGGCCGTCGCGCGCCTCCCTGCA
This sequence comes from Iris pallida, assembly GCA_029216955.1. Classification (NCBI taxonomy): domain Eukaryota; kingdom Viridiplantae; phylum Streptophyta; class Magnoliopsida; order Asparagales; family Iridaceae; genus Iris; species Iris pallida. The sequence continues at coordinate 419,786 of JANAVB010010791.1, forward strand.
GTACGGGGAGCCCGCGCGGCCATCAGTGCCAGCGCCGAGCACCGTCCCCTCTCCTCTCTTCCGACCTCCGACTTCCCTCACCCCCGCCGACCGATCGAAATCGCTCCCTCCGCCGACTCGATCTCCCTCTCCCGCTCTTTTCCCCTTACCCGACCTCCCTACTCGCTCTCTCATTCTCTCTCCTTCCTTTTCCATCTTTTCTTAAGAAGCAGCACTCAGCTGTTAGTTTACCATATATTTTCTTTTTTCTTTTTTTATTATTTTTGTGATGTTGGTGTTGTTGTTTTATTAGGTTCGGTTTTCTTTGGACTCCTTTCTATATTATTATTATTATTTAAGTGTTTTTGTTTTTGTTTTTGTTTTTTTTTTGGTTTTGTGTCTCCCTTAAACATTAATACTAATATTGTTGTAATATTTTTATTATTATTAGTAATAGTAGTAGTAGTAGTATATTTGCTATCTTTTTACTTATTTCATGATTACACATAAAATTTTAGTTTCATTTTTCCGTAAATTTGTATCACTAGCAAATACAAAAATTATATTAAGACAAAATGTAATTTTTAAAATGTGATTTCGAAACCCTTGGAGATATTATTATTCTATTTAATTATATTTTTCTAGATAATTAAATAATTACCAAAAAAATATTTGATCCATAAAAATATATTCTTACAAATTATAAAATAATTTTGTTGGTATTATCAAATATTGTCCAAAATATTTTTACTAAATAAATATAGTTTCTCTATCTCAACTTCATTTTTATATCTATCTAGAGTTTTTGCCTAAAACTATCTTCTTATACTTTTCAGCATTTATCAATAAATTATTTTACTAGTAAATGTACATTTTTAAGGATTATAAATAGCATATATTATTCTCCACTTCTTTCGATTTTCCTCTAGCCCATCACTAAACCTATTCTTTCGCCAATTCTAGACTTCTTTATATCGTCCCTAACTAATTTGACCGCCCTGGACCCGATGGAACCGTCTGTGCCGTCAACAGAGGTCACCTTGCATAGTTGTTGCATCAAAGTCGCGGTTCATGCCACTTTGATCATCGCAGCACACCTGGCGTCCTACCAGGCAAGACGCCTTATCTTTACCGTTTAATTTCTTGCTCAATATCATGTATGTTTTATTTCTTATAAGTTGTTCTTTCAAAACCATATGTAGTTACAAATTACTATACTTTAGTTTTCTTTATGCATTTGGGCTAGAGTTAAGGGACCACCTTTGTTTGTGTCGTATTCATTGGCCGACACCTATGTGCCACGATGTCACGTGTCTCATATAGATTCGGACTTGCGTACCGACCGTACATCGGTGCGTACAGGACGAGCGTTAGGGTATAACTGCTAATATAATTGCCTAGAAGAATTAGCGGTTATTAGAAATATCGTGGTGTGGATTCAGCACGAGTAGTGCATGGGGAGGGTGAAGACAGTTATTAGGCGCAGGGGCTTTCACACATTTACCTTTCTCTAGCTCCATTTGTGACTCAGCAGAGAGCTAGTGTGCCGTGCATTTATTTACTTTTCTCTAGATGCCACTAGTGCCTCGGTTGAAACACAAATGTGCCGTGCATTTACTTTCCTCTAGCTGTCGTTAGTGACTCACCCGAGAGACTAGTGTGCCGTGCATTTATTTATTTTCCTCTAGATGCCACTAGTACCTCGGTTGAAACGCTAACGCGCCGTGTTTCTAGTCTCCGTAGCCCTTGTGTGTAACGTTGTCTTCAAAATGCATTTTCAAATAGAATGGTTAAGAACCTTTATTTGTGTAGTCACATATACTTTTCTGTTGAGCTTTATTTATTCAGTTATTGGCATGATATTATGTGTCTTGTTACGTCCCTCTGAGGACCTGGTTATCTCGTCAGGTGTGTGCTCTTGTCTTTCGCAGGTGTTCTAGATCTAGCCGTGATTTTCTCCATTCCTTCGAAGACGATTGCGCTTGGTTCGTCTTGCTATTTTATCGATCGATTTCTTGTACATTTCTTTCATTGAGATAGTTGGTTGTGGACTTTGTCTCCGCCCAACGATTGTATCATAAATATTCAAGTTGATTTTTATATTATTATTCTTTTCATTGTGGATGAGATTTAGTTTGTCATGGATTACTGCATTTTACAGCTTATGTATACATATAAGACCCCTGTACTTCGTATGTATACAGCTGGCATGTCTACGTTCCTAGTCCTATGTATATTGGGACTGGAGGGTTACAGAAATCACCAGCATCTCCCCCACCACGACCAGACGACCACCGTACTACCACTTCTGCGACCACCCTCTACAACCACCACCAACGTGGCCGCTCCTCCCCGACACACTGCCAGCCTCGCCGCCACCAAACCCAGAACCCACTGTCCAAACCATCCGACCTCCTCTTTCTACACGACCACGCCACCACCGTCGTTTTTCCCTCCGGCCACCGAAGAAGCACCACATCCGGTCCGGCCACCACACCCGTCATCATCAACATCTCGACCAAAACCACCCAAAAATAAAAACCCTAAAATTAAGAACACCACCACCGCCAGGACTTACCTCCGTCGCGCTTTGTCGCGCCCGTCCGCCTGCGACCGCCCTCGTCGCCTCGATCTCCTCCGCCGAAGCCTCCGACCGCCTCTTCGTCCACGACCAGCGCGCCGCGCCACGGCCGCACTCTGCCCGACCTCTTTCGGCGCCATCCCACCACGTGCGCTGTCGTCTATCCTTTCCTCTCCTCTGATTGTCCCTTGCCCGCACCTAGCCGTCGCACAGCCCATCGCCGGCCACCCTCCTCCGCTGAGCCTCCGTACAGCGGCCGCTCGCCCCAACTCCCCGTCAGTTGCTGCCTTTTGGTTTCTGTGTGTCATTTTTTGTTTTATTTTATTTTAATTTATTTCATTTTATTTTCTCCTTTCTTTTTTTTTCCAAGATTATTGTAGGAATTAAGTAAATTATTATTATTGTTAATATTATTTGTTATTTTATTATTAATATTATTATTAGATGTTGATTGATGATTTAGTTGTATTTTGGTGAGAGCAATACTACAGCTGTTGTACACTACTGTTATTATTATTATTATTATTATTATTTTATTATTTGTATTTCCTGATGTATATGATATAACCTAAATACATGCATATCTTGTGATCATAGTTTTCTTAATTTATTTATTCATTTTGAGTAACTATACTATTAGTACTATTAACATATTTTTTATATAAAATTTATACTTTCAAAAATTTGGTGAAAAATATATCATGTTTTCTTATCTAAATAAATTGTAGCTTTTTAAAACCCTAGGAAAATCTACTTTTATCTAGTTAAAATAAATCACTACTTTGGTCTACAGAATTTTAGTCTTGAACCTATATGATTTTGAGATTCCCAAATATTATATATATTTCCAAGTATTATAAAATATTTTTGAAATCGTATATAGATTAATTATCCAAATTCTTCCTATTATCGATCATTGTCCATGACAAATCCTAGATTCCTATCCCCTCGCCAATTCTGTACTTCACTATGTCTACCCTAACTAATTTGACCCTTCTGGACCCGATGGAACCGTTTGTGCCGACATCAGAGGTCACCTTGCGTACTTATTACACCGAAGTCGCAGTTTGTGGCATCTTGATCCTTGCAGCACACCAGGCGTCCTACCAGGCAAGATACCTTGCCATTTGCTATTTATTTATTTTAGCTCATATTTCATGCATTATTCATTATTTTCTTTGTTGCAAAATAAACTGTGATACATGGCATAACCTGTTAGAACTTACTGTTCAGTTATATTTTCTGCTATATATTATTTTTCTTACTCATTAAACCTAGATTTAAGGGACCACCTTGTGTGTTGCATTCATAGGCCTTGACACATTTATACCACGTTGTTGTGAGTCACATATAGGACTCGGACATGCGTGATTGGCTGGCCACCAGTACGTATAAGCCGTGCGTTAGGAAATAACCGCTAATAGAATTGCATGCTAGAAGACTTAGCAGTTATGAGTTGGCATTGGGCGGGGAGAACATGATTGAAAGTTGACTACCACCCTATCTATCGTAGACTCGCTCGCTACTGCGGAACGATAGGTAGACTATATGCTATAGACTCGCTCGATACGGAGGAATAGTATATGGTATTGTAACTCGCTACTAAGGTACTGTATTTTCTTGACTTGATCCGGTAGTCATGCGACCATGAACTGTTCTTAAAACTGCATTCACTTAGATTTGGTTAGGCGACCTTATCCGTTAGGTATGAGTACTCTTGGTTTGGGTACTTGTATCTGACCGTGGCTTGGAACAATAACTTGTCACGGATTAGTTCGTCACATCTTGTCCTTGTTTGGTTGTAGGTGTGGCTTACTACTCCGATGAGAAGGTATTGAACCTTTTTGGGATCCGGATACCATATTGGATTCATAGCATGGAAAGATACGTCACCGTGAATTAGTTTATCATCTCCTGTCCTTGTTTGGTTGGGGTGATGGTAAGCTAGTTCAATAGGTGTGTGTTGGACCATGTTATAATTCGATTGACTTATTTATTTAAGCAATATTTATTCAGTTTATATGGCATGATATTATGTGTCTTATTACATCCCTCTGAGGACCTGGTTATCTCGCCAGGTGTGTGCTCTTGTCTTTCGCAGGTATTCTAGCTCTAGCCGTGGTCCTTTCTATTTCTTCGAGGATGATTGTACTTGGATCGTCTTCGCTTCGCTCGCCAAACTCATTTCATTTTCCATGTACTTCTTTTCATAGTTGGCAGTAGATTTGTCTCCGCCCAACTACATGTACCAATGACAAATTAATATCATTATATGATATCTTTTATTCATTTATTTTGTATGGATGAGATTAGTTATGTTTCTACTGCATTCTACAGCTTACGTATATTTATTATACGGTTGGAAAGTCTACGTTCCTAGTCCTACGTATTTTGGGACTAGGGCGTTACATATTTTTGTGGTGGCCCATGCAGGTCAAGATAAATTGTTTGGTTAATTTACCGTACCAAGCAAGCCTGCGAATAAGATTAGAAGTGTAGGACCTCATCCACATACTTGACCTCTTTCCTCGATTCCATATTCGAACTATCGTTCGACTCATCGACTGCATCTTGCTTGATTCCTTCTATCGTAATTTTTATCTTTCCTTCATGTTTTCTAGAGGTTAGACAGGTGACCCCTACAAGTTAGACATGTTTCTTTTGTCCCAAAACACCATTAGTTTAATTCTTTAAGTTGGGTAGAATGTCTTGTGACCTAGCAATCCCTTTGTCCTTGTGACCCATATTCACAAGTTTACTTAGATTCTAGAATTTAGAGGACCCTAACCCGTCTAGCCAACCGAGGACTTGGATAAGAAGACTATAGGACGACTCTATAAAGACCATCACATGACATGACTTCGATCCTTTAGAAGTTCGACTATACTCCCTCTCAATTTTAAACTCTCGTGCCTATAATTTCACCCTCTTAACAAATATTGCTACTATAATCTAGATTTGCAAGTTCATTGATTTATCGAACTTGTTCACGACATATGTTATTGGAAGAGCTCCTACTAACATATTGTCTAATCAGAACCGGTGCATAATGGTCTGATCAACCAAGTGCACTTTGGTTCACTTTTGTCTATTATTCTACGTGGATGGTGTAATGCTCCGCTCCGCACGGTGTATTACGCTGAGACATTGACTCAGCGAGTCGCATTGACCGAAAGAAATGTATCGATGCGAATCGATACGAAAGTTACGTTGTTCCGAGCAATGTATCGAACTAAGTCGATGCGAAGAGTTGCCTTGCCCCGAAAGAATGCATCGAGTTGAATCGATGCGAAGTGCCGCGTTGCCCCGAAGGATGAGTGTGTTGAATCGGCTCTAAGATTCTAAGAAAATGAATCGACCAAGGCGCAAGTCCGAATCGATGCAAGTATTGATTTTAGTTGGTTTCGTGTGCAGGTTATACTTTGACGCGAAAATATTAGAGGTCGATCTTTTGCCATATTTTAGTAAGGGGTCTGCGAAATCAAATCGATGCCTTGCGACGGGCTGAGACTTGGGCACGCTAAGGCAAATCGGACATATGATTCAATGAAGCACGAAGTGCTCGAATGGCTAAGTCAGGAGAGTGGCTGTGCAACAAAGTTATGAAATCGAGCCGCATCGGCTCGGCGAAACGACGAAGGCGTATCGACTCAAGGTGGAAGCATTGACTTCTTTTTACTCCTTCATTCGATAAGTCAAATATATCATTGTATGCTAAGTTAACCTATCGACGCCACGGGCGTGGTCCGATCGGAGATAAATCATAGTGTGTCGAACACTAAGTTAGAACAATTGAAATGAAACGTGCATCGTATGCACGAGTCACTACGGGACATTGGATATCGCAAAGGCGAGCGCCTCGGTGCGCAAGCCGTAAGAACATGGGATAACTGTACTCGGCGAGTGCCTTAGTGCACGAACCATACCGTGCTTCGCACACGAGTTAGAAGGCTAGAACATTGAAAGACAATAGGCGAGCGCCCTAGCGCGCAAGCCCGAACATCGAACACTAAGTTATAGAACATGGGAATACGGTCGAAACGTGCCTACGTGCACGGGATAATAAAAGATGGCTTCGTTCCGAAAGAATACAGTTGTGGCATGAATGTGGAAGAACTATCGGATATGACATGGTACCTCGAAAGGTGTTCGAGACCTTCGGGTCGTTCGGTTGACGAGCATTGAGTTGAGGCACGATGCCATTGAATCATTGAAACGAAATATGAAATGTAAGAACACAGAAAGTTAACGAAAGAGACGCGAGATGATAAAGTTTGAGTCTCGGACTCAAGACTATGTTTGGTTGTTTGAATTTGATTGCTTGAATGATAAGGGCGTTGCATGTTCAAATGGAATGGACGAGAGATAAAATGTGATATCTCCCGTGCACGGGTGTTTCCCCCAAACGGTTAAATGTCGGAGAGCCCCAGAACCGCTTGGCCTAGGAGGGAATCGAATAATCTTTGTAGGCGCACATCCTTAAACAAGATGGGAAAAGCCGCAAATGATGGTATGCAGCGGGAACGTTTCGGTTGTTGGGACTGCAACCCAACCCGTGAAACGCCGGGCAGCCCGACCAAATATTGAGAAAATAAAGAGAGAAAAGAAAGGAACTCCTTTAGTCCATTCCGACGCGGATACGCCAACAGCCCTCATATAGTTAAGGAATGATGGATTGACAGTGTAGGCGCATATGTGTCCCGCATATAGATCCTGCTTAGAGATGCACATATAACATGACAGGGAAGGAATGGGGCGTATTCACCTTGCGTCGATGCAAGGGCGAGTGCGTCGACTTGGTAAGAAGTCGCACCACGAATCAAACACGAGATTGCTTGTTTGCTTGCCTATTCAATTCGATAACATACTGCTATGATAACATGTTGTACGTTTTCGAAGATGCCATGAAATTGACCCTAAGGAGAACATAGCAAGATCATAAGCTAAGTTGCATGATTCAACATAAATATTACAATGTCGGTTTAGAAAGAAGATCTTTGCTTCAGTACATGCGAGGACGAACGTACTGATCCCCCACCAGTTTAATACATGATGCAGGGAATAGATTGCTCGCGGCGAAGCGTTGCTTGAACGCGTTGAGGCTTGGAATGCTGAAGCGTATTGAAGCGTGCGATCGCTTGACGCTCGGACTATGCAACGGGATTGATGCGGCCGAGATATAGAAGGCATGATGTATGGAACGGTGAAATCCTTTGTGGGCAAGGGAGAACCTGAGTGTTGTAGCCAATCTGGCATATATCGTTAATCTATCGAAAGCCTTTGTAATCTCAGTTTCGGATATCAATAAAGTGAATTGTTTCGTATACTTTGTTTTCCTTTCGTTGTTTGTCACGACCCGCACCCACTGTGAGGGTACGAGTACGTAACAGCGCCCAGCCTACGCCGCAGTGTCGGCGGTAGAATGCTGTTCTAAGTCTCTAACTATCCATCAACTCATGCAGTATATAATGTACTCATCATGATCAACTCCGAACGGAGGACAAGTATAAGATATGGTGTAACTCAATCACAGTCTAAGCACGATAAGATAACACAGAAATGTAACTAAGAATTGAAGACAACAAAACTACTGATATAATAATAACAAACTCAACAATCTCAAATACATCTCAAGTCTCAAATCTCTATATACAACTCCAGTTCTAATCAGGAAAACTAAAACAAGACAGACTAAGTAAACTCCCGATCACCCTGAGTGTCGGGGCCATAGGTAGCTAAGCCATCTCCTCAGTAAAATGTAGGGCATGTGTGCTCGGGGCAATCATCTGTAAAATTTTCAACAGGTCCAGTCAGGACAGGAACGAGCACATCTCATCTAGAAAACCCAAGTAAATGACAGAGAACTATAAAGCAGTTATAGACAGTTGTATTGATGAAAATGGCAGTTTATATTCAGGTGATGGTAAGAAAGACAGATAGAGTGCAAGGAAAGTAAATACTAAACAAGAGAAGAATCATAGCAATGAAGACTGTAAAAATAGAACTAGCTGAACCAGGGTAATATGATATAAAGTCCAGGCAACAATGTAGATCAGTGTAACTCCAATGTAAGTCCAGTACAGGATGAATCTCATACAAGATGAATCCAGTAAGGGACGATTCCAGTCCTAGTGATCAAATGAATCCAGGATGAGTCCAGCCTATACTCTAGCAGTGTGTTTTAAAATATCGAGATCGACATGTAAACGGCTATGGGTAATCCGGCACATCATACACCTGGCCGGGTGTGAGATGGCTATTATTCCAGTTTGATTCCAGTAAGGGGTGATTCCAGTAATGGGGTATGTCTACATGTCTTACTCTAGTATTTTCCCTCCCAGCAAGTGAATCCAGAATTACGACACAATGATTTAAGGATGAGTCCAGCCAATAATATGAAGATACCAGTAAATGATTCCAGTAAATGATTCCAGCAGGTGATTCCAGTAATAGAAGCCGGAAATGATGATACCAGTAATAGAGTCCAGAAAATAAATGTGTGTCGTATACATAAATTCAGAAATAACAGTACGTGTTTGTAACAGAGAATCACATACATCTAACTAGAACTGAAATACAGTAATTAACAAATAAATGAGAGAACTATCAGAGAATGTACTCGCCTGGTACTCTGAGAAGAGTAGTGTAATATCAGATGCCTGCACCAGAGTCACAATGTCTTAAACAGAGTAATATGGGTTATAACATGTTTAAAATAAGGTAAATGAAGTCTACGATACAATCTACATGAATTCTAGGCCAATCTAGGTCAAAGTCAACTCTTGGTCAACTCTGGGTCAAACCAAGTCAATAGCTAGCTAAATTGTCAAACCTTGGTCAACTAGTCAACCTTTAGTCAACTAAGAGTCAAACAAGGTTAACTAGGCTCTTCCTAGGTCATACTAGATCAACATCCTATGCATCAACCTATACCTTACCACAAATGTAAGCTAAAACCTTAGCACCCAATACCCTATCACATATCACCTAGGAAATCCTATCACTTGTACTTAAGGCTACCCACATAACCAAATATCTATATCCATTACACTCTCTTATATATCAACCTTACTTCAACTAACCCTACATATTACATATGCATACTCAAGCTCCTATATAGACATATATCTCATATACAACACACCCTAGCATACCCACTCAAATTCTCACATGGTACACTCACACACCTCATAATACATTATAACCCCTATACCTATACATAACTATAGATAGACACACACACAGGGGCAACCTTATCCTCACTCAACTCTACACTTATCAACTCCATCAACTCTCTCTAGACTCACATCCATCTGATATGGACCCTCCCCTATCCTCTCATTCATTCACCATATTAGAGTAGTGGTCCGGAATGACTAACAGGACAGGGTGTAGGCTCTAATGAACATAACCTCAACTCTACACTACCTAACCAACAATAACTTAGGATACAATCTGGTATGAACACATGTATCTACCACTGTTTCCAGCCAACACAACCCTGACACTCACTAGTACATGGCTTGGCACTCTAACATGTTACATTGAACTCTAAACTACACTCTTTTATTCTCCTAAACTCATAAGTCAAAGGGCCTATGGCCCAAGCTAAGTCACAGCTCTGTTTGCAAGTGCCATGCCAAGCATGGCCACTGCAGCTGCTGCTAAGCCACTGCTTGCTACTGCTAATGCAATACAAACGAAGGCAGGCAAGGCTGCTGCTAAGCCACTGCTGCTGCCTGCTGCAAAAGCCAGGCTAAACCAAAACAGGGCAAGCCAAGGCAATGCCTTGCCTGCTCCTGCAAACTCAGCCAAGGCCAATGCCAAGCCAACCAAAACCAATGCTCTGCTACATTGCTAACCCCCAACTGAAACACACAAATCACGTGATCTTCACATACATATACACAGATATATGTAGCAGGTATTCCTAATTAAATGCAATGAGGAAAAAAAGGAAGACTGGAACCTAAATCAAATCTCATCTCAGTGTGTGTGAGATGTATAAACATGTGTGTGTGTGAATTCAAAGAGAAATATCAATTAAATGTGACAGGAACCACCATGTCTCTGTTCAAAATTTACCCTACATCTCAGTTCAGTTTTCTGGAATGAATGAGTGTAGGAAATAGCATCTCAGATTTAAACAGTGAAATGGGGATATGGACTTGGTCATGAAGGCAATGAATATCAGGAAATGTAGTTGTGTCTAACAGGAGAAATTTAGTGTGGTTGTGCCCAGGAAATGAAGAGTGTATGTTGTGTCATTAACTGGGAATAAGTGGAGATATTGAACCATATTGTCAATGGCTGATATCAAATACAAGGGACTCAGTGATGGTACATGGAAAGGGTGGTCGAGTGTCATGGCAAGTGGGAGTGTTGTGTTGAACATATAGGACCTGTTAACAATCTTAACTAGTTCAAACCAATCACCAACCAATAATCATTCAAACTCAGGTTACATTCAGTTATAAGGGAAAACTGGAATCAAGGTTATATTCCTAACATGTGGTTTGAGTATGCTCAATGCATTCAACACAAGACAACCGACACAACTACAAAACCCAAGCCTTATCACTCTAGCATGTATACCTAGGTAAATACAATATAAAAACTATGTAATTCAGCAAGAAAAAAAATGGATTAAACAGTATTAGTAAACTCTGAAATCAGAGAACACAGAGAGTATCAGGAACATGGGGATTCCCATATTCGAATCTAAATTTCATGTAAAACCCAACAATTAGTAAACAGGCCTTGTAATAGTCTAAATACACATGTATATAAACTTAACATGGCTATTAAAACATCAAATAAAATCAGTTTTTGGAAAAGGAGTTAAATCAGCATTTAATTTCTGGAACTTGGTTCAGTTCATTCATTCGAACTGTCCAAACCCCATTCGAACATCCAAAACTTACCACAATCGATAATCAAGATTAACATAGTCTAATACACATGTATATGAACCTATCATGTCAATTTAAATCGTGAAAATGGGTGGAAACACATTCCAAATTCCAGAAATCGCAAACAAAACCTGTGTATCAGAGTTTTGGAGCTCAAAGGGAAAATTCAAATCAAAAACCTAATTCAAGGTGTGTCAAGAGTGTATAGGCATGGGGACATGTCACACGTGTCTAATGGGACACCCACGATTCCAAAAATTAGGACACGAGGTGTCCAAAATCCCAAAATCGAAATTGACAGCAAACAGAAATCCCAGTCTTCGTGCACGTGTGCCGATTCACTGTGGACTCGACACATAGCTCGGGGTGGATCGAGATCGTGCATATGGGTTCGCCCATAGTAGGGCTAGGTGTCTAGGTGTCTGTATCGTGTCTAACGTGTGTCGTGTTATGTCAATCAGCGCGTATCAGAGCAGAAAAATGGGTTCGTACGTGTCAGTGTAAACCCAGTACAGCGACGATTTCTCCGTGCACACTAAACGAGGACCCACGAAATTTGGTGGGAGTCCTGTCAGTCACTAGGGCCACGTACACACCAATTTTGGTGTCACGAAGTGTCGTGTCCTAAGAGAAATCGGCCACGGGCAGCAGGGCACTGCACGGTGTCCTCGTGCACGCGTGTGTGTTCAAATATGGACACGAACGTGTCCAGAAATATGTTCAGAAGGACACGAATGTTAAGCACACATATAGATCTAGGAATTCATTCAAAAATATTTGGAAAAACAGAAGAAAAATCCCTCTTAGGCATTTCATCAAACACCTAGGCAACACTACGACACGTGTCCGATACGGACACCAAACGGACACGAATTCCACCCAAATTTTGGAGACACCTAGGGGACTCCTAGATCTAGCCCTACATGCAAAGAAAACTGAAATATAAATCAATTTAGAGGGTTTTACCTATGTGTGCAAAAAGCTTGGAAAAGCTTCAAATAGGGGATTCTTCCTCTTGATGTCAAAAGGTCCAATTTGTCCCAAAGCTGGGATTAAATTCCACATTCAGAAAATAGGAGGAAATTAGGTTCTAATGTAAGAAACTAGGATTAAAAAGGACTTAAAATGGATTTATGGGGATTTTTGGAAGAGGGACAATACCTTTCTTTTTCCAATGTTGAAATGAATGAAAGAAGGAGGCAAGCCCTAGAGAATAAGTGTTTATATAGGGTAGGGATCCCTATGGCTGGTCATTTAGGGTTTGGTTAGGGTTAGGGCTTAGTCTAATGGCTATGGGCCAAGTTGCACTAGTCATGGAACCAATTTCTAGGTCTCAAGCCTATGGACCACTTCACCAATCCTCCTACTCCAAACTTGATCCTAGTTGTCCAAACTTGAGTTGACTTAAGTTAAACTAGGGTCCATACCATGTTAACTAGGTCACCAAGTCAAAGTCAAATCTAGGACAGTCTCCTAAGTCGCAGCTAGTCAAAAGTCAAAATCAATAATCATCAGTACGATAAATCATAAAATAGTTCAAAGAGGCCAAATGACCAAAATACCCCTAGGCTAAAAATGATAATTAATCATCCTAATGACATGGTTAGGCTCTAGGTCATGCAGTCTCTACGGTTTCACTAGCTGCACACCAAAATCACAAGTCATGACTTAAAACAGTTTTTAAATAGTTTAAAAATAATTAAAAATCACCAAAAATCATAATGTGAAATAAATATCCGTGAATAATAATTATAATTAAAAAAATTTAAAAATACCCTCATCTGGAAAACTGGGTGTTACAATCCTACCCACCTTATAAAAATTTTGTCCTCAAAATTAAGATGATCGCACCTCTCCTAGGTCAAACCCCCAATCAATCAAGTCGAAGCAATACAATCCTACTGGTCATGATTCCACAGTCTCGAGCAGGGTAGCTACACTATCTAGCAATCATAAGCAGTATCCTGGCAGGTACTAAGGGAAATCACACATGAAAGTGGGGAGGAAGAACAAGAAGGTCAAACCTGCTAATCCATCACCTGCAACGTCAGCCTCCTCGGCTGCCATCGCAAAAGCTTCACCTCTCTGGTGCTGAGCTACAGGTGGCCTAGCCCCCTCAAAAGGAGGTACAATGGGACAATCTATCTTCTGGTGGACAGCTGACCCACAGAAATAGCAAACCTTCAACCTCTTCCTGCACTGCTCCCAAATATGTCCCGGCTTCTTGCAGTAGGAACAACTGATCGCCTTCGGGTCCTGACCCCGATACTGATGCTGCACCTGCTGAACTCCCACTGGTGCCTGTGTCTGCTGAATCTGCACATGAGGCCTCTTGGCCTGGCCTCCGCTGCTGCTGATACCGTGAGCGTCTCGTCCCCTCTTGAGCCTCAACTCAAGATCATCCTCAGCCAGTAAAGCTCCCATCAAAATCTCCTCGAAAGTGGCATCCCTGTTGCCCTTGGTCAAGGACTTGACTTCCTTGACCAGACCCTTCCGAAACCTCTGGGCCTTCGCCGCCTCGCTCAAGCCCTCTACAAATCTGCTGAGGCGGCCGAACTCCCCAGTATACTCCGCCACTGACAGGCTTCCCTGAACTAAGCTCTCGAAATGCGACTCCAAGGCTCTGAGCGCTGAATCTGGAAAGAACTTCTTCTTGAAGAAGCCCTTGAACTCCTCCCATGTCTGTCCAGCTACCCCCACCCTGGGGTCTGACTGATACCAGGTGCGAGCAAGATCTCGCATCCGGCTAGCTGCTGCCTCTATCTGGAGATCTGCCGGTATCCGGGCCAGGCGAAAGATCTTCTCAATATGCTCGATCCACTCGTCAGCATATAAAATCCCCTCTGTCCCCAGGAAGTCTCTGGGGCTCATCTTCTGGAACTGCTCTACTCCCGGTGTCCTCGGCTGCTGGATCACTGGTCGAGCTGTGACCGTCGTAAGGACCAACTCTTTGCTCCTGTCCTGTCGGGCCTGCTGTCGGTCCATAAACTGCTGGAAGTAAGCGAACATCTATGCCGCATCCACGTGTCCTGTAGGCGGCGGCTGCTGGAACTGTATCTCTGGGATGACTGGGTCCTGCCCCAGAGCTGGTGGAGGCATACCCTCTGCTGCTGCTGCTGAAGTCCCAATATGAATAGAGGTGGCAGGAGCTGCAGCCTCCTGACCCTGCTGATCTGGCTGAGAGGTGGCAGTCCCCTCTACAACAACTGCTGCACCAGAGCGATGTGATCGTGTCTCCACCATACTGAAGACAGATCGTACAAGGAAGTCAATACTGAGCAGGAATCGATATATCAAAGGAGGACAGTTTATTTCAAAGAAGGCAAATCAGTACGATATGTAGATGGCATGATTTAAAGCAGAATTTTCCTAACTGTGATTGAGTGCCTCTCCGGTAAAGCCTATCTCTCAGTCCTATCGCAGGCTCGCAGCAGTACAACTAAGTCGCCGTACTACCACGATATCGCACTAATGCGACTCTCGACCTGCATGGGCCACCACTAAAAATGTGTCACGACCCGCACCCACTGTGAGGGTACGAGTACGTAACAGTGCCCAGCCTACGCCGCAGTGTCGGTAGTAGAACGCTGTTCTAAGTCTCTAACTATCCATCAACTCATGCAGTATATAATGTACTCATCATGATCAACTCCGAACGGAGGACAAGTATAAGATATGGTGTAACTCAATCACAGTCTAAGCACGATAAGATAACACAGAAATGTAACTAAGAATTTGAAGACAACAAAACTACTGATATAATAATAACAAACTCAACAATCTCAAATACATCTCAAGTCTCAAATCTCTATATACAACTCCAGTTCTAATCAGGAAAACTAAAATAAGACAGACTAACTAAACTTCCGATCACTCCTGAGTGTCGGGGCCATAGGTAGCTAAGCCATCTCCTCAGTAAAATATAGGGCATGTGTCCTCGGGGCAATCATCTGTAAAATTTTCAACAGGTCCAGTCAGGACAGGAACGAGCACATCTCATCTAGAAAATCCAAGTAAATGACAGAGAACTATAAAGCAGTTATAGACAGTTGTATTGATGAAAATGGAAGTTTATATTCGGGTGATGGTAAGAAAGACAGATAGAGTGCAAGGAAAGTAAATACTAAACAAGAGAAGAATCATAGCAATGAAGACTGTAAAAAATAGAACTAGCTGAACCAGGGTAATATGATATAAAGTCCAGGCAACAATGTAGACCAGTATAACTCCAATGTAAGTCCAGTACAGGATGAATCTCATACAAGATGAATCCAGTAAGTGACGATTCCAGTCCTAGTGATCAAATGATTCCAGGGTGAGTCCAGCCTATACTCTAGCAGTGTGTTTTAAAATACCGAGATCGACATGTAAACGGCTATGGGTAATCCGGCACATCACACACCTGGCCGGGTGTGAGATGGCTATCATTCCAGTTTGATTCCAGCAAAGGGTGATTCCAGTAATGGGGTATGTCTACATGTCTTACTCTAGTATTTCCCCTCCCAGCAAGTGAATCCAAAATTACGACACAATGATTCAAGGATGAGTCCAGCCAATAATATGAAGATACCAGTAAATGATTCCAGTAAATGATTCCAGCAGGTGATTCCAGTAATAGAAGCCGGAAATGATGATACCAGTAATGGAGGCCAGAAAATAAATGTGTGTCGTATACATGAATCCAGAAATAACAGTACGTGTTTGTAACAGAGAATCACATACAGCTAACTAGAACTGAAATACAGTAATTGACAAATAAATGAGAGAACTATCAGAGAATGTACTCACCTGGTACTCTGAGAAGAGTAGTGTAATATCATATGCCTGCACCAGAGTCACAATGTCCTAAACAGAGTAATATGGGTTATAACATGTTTAATAAGGTAAATGAAGTCTACGATGCAATCTACATGAATTCTAGGCCAATCTAGGTCAAAGTCAACTCTTGGTCAACTCTGGGTCAAACCAAGTCAATAGCTATCTAAATTGTCAAACCTTGGTCAACTAGTCAACCTTTAGTCAACTAAGAGTCAAACAAGGCTAACTAGGCTCTTCCTAGGTCATACTAGATCAACATCCTATGCATCAACCTATACCTTACCACAAATGTAAGCTAAAACCTTAGCACCCAATACCCTATCACATATCACCTAGGAAATCCTATCACCTGTACTTAAGGCTACCCACATAACCAAATATCTATATCCATTACACTCTCTTATATATCAACCTTACTTCAACTAACCCTACATATTACATATGTATACTCAAGCTCCTATATAGACATATATCTCATATACAACACACCCTAGCATACCCACTCAAATTCTCACATGGCACACTCACATACCTCACAATACCTTATAACCCATATACCTATACATAACTATAGATAGACACACACACAGGGGCAACCTTATCCTCAATCAACTCTACACTTATCAACTCCCTCAACTCTCTCTAGACTCATACCCATCTGATATGGACCCTCCCCTATCCTCTCATTCATTCACCATATTAGAATAGTGGTCTGGAATGACTAACAGGACAGGGTGTAGGCTCTAATGAACATAACCTCAACTCTACACTACCTAACCAACAATAACTTAGGATACAATCTGGTATGAACACAGGTATCCACCACTGTTTCCAGCCAACACAACCCTGACACTCACTAGTACATGGCTTGGCACTCTAACATGTTATATTGAACTCTAAACTACACTCTCTTATTCTCCTAAACTCATAAGTCAAAGGGCCTATGGCCCAAGCTAAATCACAGCTCTGCTTGCAAGTGCCATGCCAAGCATGGCCACTGCAACTGCTGCTAAGCCACTGCTTGCTACTGCTAATGCAATACACACCAAGGCAGGCAAGGCTGCTGCTAAGCCACTGCTGCTGCCTGCTGCAAAAGCCAGGCTAAGCCAAAACAGGGCAAGCCAAGGCAATGCCTTGCCTGCTCCTGCAAACTCAGCCAAGGCCAATGCCAAGCCAACCAAAACCAATGCTCTGCTACATTGCTAACCCCCAACTGAAACACACAAATCACATGATCTTCACATACATATACACAGATATATGTAGCAAGTATTCCTAATTAAATGCAATGAGGAAAAAAATGAAGACTGGAACCTAAATCAAATCTCATCTCAGTGTGTGTGAGATGTATAAACATGTGTGTGTGTGAATTCAAAGAGAAATATCAATTGAATGTGACAGGAACCACCATGTCTCTGTTCAGAATTTACCCTACATCTCAGTTCAGTTTTCTAGAATGAATGAGTGTAGGAAATAGCATCTCAGATTTAAACAGTGAAATGGGGATATGGACTTGGTCATGAAGGCAATGAATATCAGGAAATGTAGTTGTGTCTAACAGGAGAAATTTAGTGTGGTTGTGCCCAGGAAATGAAGAGTGTATGCTGTGTCATTAACTGGGAATAAGTGGGGATATTGAACCATATTGTCAATGGCTGATATCAAATACAAGGGACTCAATGATGGTACATGGGAAGGGTGGTCGAGTGTCATGGCAAGTGGGAGTGTTGTGTTGAACATATAGGACCTGTGAACAATCTTAACTAGTTCAAACCAATCACCAACCAATAATCATTCAAACTCAGGTTACATTCAGTTATAAGGGAAAACTAGAATCAAGGTTATATTCCTAACATGTGGTTCGAGTATGCTCAATGCATTCAACACAAGACAACCGACACAACTACAAAACCCAAGCCTTATAACTCTAGCATGTATACCTAGGTAAATACAATATAAAAACTATGTAATTCAGCAAGAAGAAAAAAATGGATTAAACAGTATTAGTAAACTCTGAAATCAGAGAACACAGAGAGTATCAGGAACATGGGGATTCCCATATTCGAATCTAAATTTCATGTAAAACCCAACAATCAGTAAACAGGCCTTGTAATAGTCTAAATACACATGTATATGAACTTAACATAGCTATTAAAATATCAAATAAAATCAGTTTTTGGAAAAGGAGTTAAATCAGCATTCAATTTCAGGAACTTGGTTCAGTTCATTCATTCGAACTGTCCAAACCCCATTCGAACATCCAAAACTTACCACAATCGATAATCAAGATTAACATAGTCTAATACACATGTATATGAACCTATCATGTCAATTTAAATCGTGAAAATGGGTGAGAACACATTCCAAATTCCAGAAATCGCAAACAAAACCTGTGTATCAGAGTTTTGGAGCTCAAAGGGAAAATTCAAATCAAAAACCTAATTCAAGGTGTGTCAAGAGTGTATAGGCATGGGGACATGTCACACGTGTCCAATGGGACACCCACGAGTCCAAAAATTAGGATATGAGGTGTCCAAAATCCCAAAATCGAAATTGACAGCAAACAGAAATCCTAGTCCTCGTGCACGCGTGCCGATTTACTGTGGACTTGACACATAGCTCGGGGTGGGTCGAGATCGTGCATATGGGTTCGCCCATAGTAGGGCTAGGTGTCTAGGTGTCTATATCGTGTCTAATGTATGTCGTGTCGTGTCAATCAGCGCGTATCAGAGCAGAAAAATGGGTTCGCACGTGTCAGTGTAAACCCAGTACAGCGATGATTTCTCCGTGCACACTGAACGAGGACCCACGAAATTTGGTGGGAGTCCTGTCAGTCACTAGGGCCACGTACACACCAATTTTGTTGTCACGAAGTGTCGTATCCTAAGAGAAATCGGACACGGGCAGCAGGGCACTGTACGGTGTCCTCGTGCAGGCGTGTGTGTTCAAATGTGGACACGAACGTGTCCAGAAATATGTTCAGAAGGAAACGAATGTAAAGTACACATATAGATCTAGGAATTCATTCAAAAATATTTAGAAAAATAGAAGAAAAATCCCTCTTAGGCATTTCATCAAACACCTAGGCAACACTACGACACGTGTCCGATACGGAC
This sequence comes from Iris pallida, assembly GCA_029216955.1. Classification (NCBI taxonomy): domain Eukaryota; kingdom Viridiplantae; phylum Streptophyta; class Magnoliopsida; order Asparagales; family Iridaceae; genus Iris; species Iris pallida. Next base: position 439,192 of record JANAVB010010791.1, read on the forward strand.
ACCAAACGGACACGAATTCCACCCAAATTTCGAGGATACCTTGGGGACTCCTAGATCTAGCCCTACATGCAAAGAAAACTAAAATATAAATCAATTTAGAGGGTTTTACCTATGTGTGCAAAAAGTTTGGAAAAGCTTCAAATGGGGGATTCTTCCTCTTGATGCCAAAAGCTCCAAATTGTTCCAAAGCTGGGATTAAATTCCACATTCAGAAAATAGGAGGAAATTAGGTTCTAATGCAAGAAACTAGGATTAAAAAGGACTTAAAATAGATTTATGGGGATTTTTGGAAGAGGGACAATACCTTTCTTTTTCCAATGTTAAAATGAATGAAAGAAGGAGGCAAGCCCTAGAGAATAAGTGTTTATATAGGGCGGGGATCCCTATGGCTGGTCATTTAGGGTTTGGTTAGGGTTAGGGCTTAGTCTAATGGCTATGGGCCAAGTTGCACTAGTCATGGAACCAATTTCTAGGTCTCAAGCCTATGGACCACTTCACCAATCCTCCTACTCCAAACTTGATCCTAGTTGTCCTAACTTGAGTTGACTTAAGTTAAACTAGGGTCCATACCATGTTAACTAGGTCACCAAGTAAAATTCAAATCTAGGACAGTCTCTTAAGTCGCAGCTAGTCAAAAGTCAAAATCAATAATCACCAGTGCGATAAATCATAAAATAATTCAAAGAGGCCAAATGACCAAAATACCCCTAGGCTAAAAATGATAATTAATCATCCTAATGACATGGTTAGGCTCTGGGTCATACAGTCTCTACGGTTTCACTAGCTGCACACCAAAATTACAAATCATGACTTAAAACAGTTTTTAAATAGTTTAAAAATAATTAAAAATCACCAAAAATCATAATATGAAATAAATATCCATGAATAATAATTATAATTACAAAATTTTAAAAATACCCTCATCTGGAAAACTGGGTGTTACATTGTTAATATCGAATCAAAAGTTAACCATTTGAGAACTTGTCATCTTGTCTTGCACGAGCGCAACTCCAGGCTCGTGCGGCATCACGTCCCCTGCGAGGACGATGATTCAGGTGATTTCGGGTCGGGGCGTGACAAATTGGTATCAGAGCTCTGGGTTCAATTTCCTCTGGACGCTCGCTTCATTACAATTCTAAAATTTGCCCACCACCACTTGATATCACTCTTGACTCTACTCGATGTCGCACTAGATGTTCCATACAATAAGTCTAATACAAATCATGAAATTTTGCCGCGTGTGTTTTGGAAATTTTATGATGTTTGCTAAGAAAGTCACGAAGGGTATATTGCATTGAATGCAACGAGCCGTAAAAATGTTAGTTGCTGTAAGCGCAACAAATTGTGAAATACGATTTGGGATGTTGTTACAATATAACATGTTGAAAGAGAAATAAAATGATGCACGAAGTACAACGAGTTAATGGTGAATATGCGTTAAAATAAAAGTGAGAAGTGATAAGCCAATACCGAATGTGTTAAACGGATTTGGGCATCGACTTGGAAAGTCGGGAATAAATCGCTGCACGATGTGCAATACGTGTTGGAAGTAAAATCATTGCACGTGGTGCAACGTATATCAAATTAATCGTTGCACGAAGTGCAAAGGAGATTGGAAATAAATCGTTGTACAAAGTGAAATGAAATGTCGAAAATTAATCGTAGCACGATGTGCAACGCATATCGAAAGTAAAAATTTTGCACGTGGTGCAACGCATATCAAAATAAATAGTTGCACGAGATGCAACGTAAGGAAAGAATTGGAATCATAAATCGATAGAACGAATCGTTCGGTTGCACACCAAACTTATGTTGGTAAACGAGAACATTGACCGAGTTGTGTCGGATATGATTTAATTAAAGTTACGGTTGTGATCAAGCACGATCACTGCGGAAATCGGGAGTCGAAAGAGATTGTCGACGGTTTATACTAAGTATAGTGCGAGGAAAATGGCTTGAATTCCGAGTGGTATATTCCATACCCGGTAGGCGATGAATGACTCGATTCCGAGTGGTATATGGTGTATCACTTGTATGATGATTTACATCGACGTGTTGTGAGAATTGCGGAAGGTTTGTCTGCAACGGACGAGAGAATATCGAGACTCGATTGGGAAATTTGTATGACGAAATGTTGATGCAATTGTTCTTCAAAAATCGGTTGGGACGATAAGGCGAGACTCGTATCAATGAATGATACGTCGGATGAGAATTATAGGTCAGTCGGACGACCGAGACTAGCAAAATGATTATGCCTTGAAGTAATAATCGGACCGACGGGAAAGGAAAAACTCGAGCTTACGAATGAGTCGTACGACTTGCGATCTCGATAGAAATGTTGGGCGAGGCAAATCGAATCGCACGACTGGCGATCTCGATAGAAATGTTCGGCTAGGCGAATCGAATCGCACGACTTGCGATCTCAATAGAAATGTGGGGCGAGAAGAATCGAATCACACGACTTACGATTTTGATAGAAATGTTAAGCGATGCGAATTGTAATTAAATCGTACGATGTGCGACTTCGGTAAAGAGTTGGTTGACGTAAGGAATCGTGCCTAAGAAATAGTTGGTTACGTTACGGCAAAACACATTTGAGTACGACTGAAAAATATGCGAAACTTAGAGGGCGAGATCGTATGACTTGAGGGTTCGATGTTGGATAATCGGTAACTCGGTTACGCGATCAAAGTATAACGGGATGCGGCAAATCGAAAAATGAGTTAATGCGTATGAAAAATTCATTGCGAACTTGAAAGTATGTAATGCAAGTTGTCGACGTTGAAACGGATTCAAAGTTGACCCTTACGCTATCGAAATTGATACGACGTATCGAGATCGATACGTAAGGAAACGTAAGCACGATGTGAGAATACAAAATGGAATGTGCCTTGCACTATCAAAGTTTTGTAAATAACAATACGAGAATGAAACGAACTGGTTGATCATGAACTTTATGATTAATCAAGATGAGACTATAAGTCATCGACGATTGCTCGATGCGTATAGCATCTCGTGTGTCGACCCGCGAATAAGATATACTCGAACTCGATATGAGTAGATGTTTCGTAAATTACGAAATCATCAACGGTAGTGCATGACTTGACTCGGAGGATAGTTGCGCATCAGTTGTGCCGATAGAAATGATTTTGTCCGAAATTGGGTAGTCGCGTAGAATCGTCGGAACGTGATTTGGCTCCGAAAAAAGATATAGCATGGTTCGTAGTAAACTGTCCTTTGGTGATGATCCACAATTATCGAGCGTAGCTTCGGGACAGCTGACCCTAGAAGACTTGACCGCCAAATCAAATTGAATGCTGCAGACCGTAAGATGACCCATACGATATCACATATGAGAATTGCACCGATAACAAATATAACATGGTGCATGTTGACGATAAGTCTAGGCGATCGAGAATTATTGGAACAACTTTCGATTGAGAATGATATAGTTAGATCTTTGAGTATTCGTCGGATGAATGCTTGAATGGTTATATTGGTCGACGATCGAACTTGAAATTCACCAACGAACTTGGGGATTCGGATAGGCGAGTGCGAGAATCGTGCTATGCACGAGAGAGAACGATACGAAAATGACTTATGAGTCATGTCATTAGATTCAGATTCACCCTGCAATTGAGCTTGTGTGAATCGAAGTTATATTCGATGTTGCGAGATAGATAAGTTAGGAATTTGGCTAGTGAATTCTAACTCGTTAGGAAATCAAATGTAAGATGCATCGTAAAGACCTTCGTGCTAAGGCGATCGTTGCTCTGAGCACCGTTGCCTTGATGTAAACTTTCGTGTCGGATAGATTGTGGACTTTGTGCAATGTCAATTTAAAGTTGCATCGGAAGAAGTTAAGCACGGGGACTATGTAAGTAACCTAGCGGACGTAGTCCTGAATGTTGATGTGTTTGCAAGTCAACAAAGGAAATCGTATCGAGATAAGTTGCATAAGCCAGACTTCGAAAATAGTTGGGTGGCGACTTCGAACGCAAGGCATTACGGAGACTCGTTGTGATTGGATGCGCGACGGCTTGACGCGACGCATAGAGTTAGTAGTCCATATTAAACATACAAAATAAGAAAGGCGATTTAGAATCGCGTCGCGTGCAGTGACTTTATTGAATGAATCACGTATGTATCGAATATACGTATGCGATGAAATTTCGAGAACAGTTGCTAAGGATAAGTCTGAATGAAAGTACGAGATGGCAAGCATAGGATTGAAATTTATCTGTCAGCTTTGTTCCAATTTGCTACCATTGGAATTGGTCGAAATACGTATATCTTCGGGACGCCTTGAATATAGGTATGGATCCAAATCGAGTTGTATACAAAATTCAAATCGAGCTGCAGTGAAGACTATAAAATGTTAATAAAAAGCTTGCGAGATAGTGTGAAACTGAACAACGTTGGTAGGACGAGATCGTGAAATGATCTATAAAACACTTAGTCGGAGTGTTGGTTTTGGTTCGAGGACGAACCTTGTTTTGAGTGGTATATTCTGTAATGCCCCGCTCCGCACGGTGCATTACGCTGAGACATTGACTCAGCAAGTCGCGTTGACCGAAAAGAAATGTATCGATGCGAATCGATACGAGAGTTACGTTGTTTCGAGCAACGCATCGAACTAAGTCGATGCGAAGAGTTGCCTTACCCCGAAAGAATGCATCGAGTTGAATCGATGCGAAGTGCCCCGTTGGCCCGAAGGATGAGTGCGTTGAATCGGCTTGAAGATTCTAAGAAAATGAATCGACCAAGGCGCAAGTCCGAATCGATGCAAGTATTAATTTTAGTTGGTTTCGTGTGCAGGTTATACTTTGACGCAAAAATATTAGAGGTCGATCTTTTGCCATATTTTAGTAAAGGGTCCGCAAAATCAAATCGATGCCTTGCGACAGGCTGAGACTTGGGCACGCTAAGGCAAATCGGACATATGATTCAATGAAGCATGAAGTGCTCGAATGGCTAAGTCAGGAGAGTGGCCGTGCAACAAAGTTATGAAATCGAGCCGCATCGGCTCGACGAAACGACGAAGGCGTATCGACTCAAGGTGGGAGGATTGACTTTTTTTTACTCATTCATTCGATAAGTCAAATATATTATTGTATGCTAAGTTAACCTATCGATGCCACGGGCGTGGTCCGATGGGAGATAAATCATAGTGTGTCGAATACTAAGTTAGAACAATTGAAATAAAATGTGTATTATATGTACGAGTCGCTATGGGACATTGGATATCGCAAAGGCGAGCGCCTCGGTGCGTAAGCCGTAAGAACATGGGATAACTGTACTCGACGAGTGCCTTAGTGCACGAACCATACCGTGCTTCGCGCACGAGTTAGAAGGCTAGAACATTGAAAGACAATAGGCGAGCGCCCTAGCGCGCAAGCCCCAAACATCGAACACTAAGTTATAGAACATGGGAATACGGTCGAAATGTGCCTACGTGCACGGGATAATAAAAGATGGCTTCGTTGCGAAAAAATACAGTTGTGGCATGAATGTGGCAGAACTGTCGGATATGACATGGTGCCTCGAAAGGTGTTTGAGACCTTCTGGTCGTTCGGTTGACGAGCATTGAGTTGAGGCACGATGCCATTGAATCATTGAAACGAAGTATGAAACATAAGAACACAGAAAGTTAACGAAAGAGACGCGAGATGATAAAGTCTGAGTCTCGGACTCAAGACTATGTTTGGTTGTTTGAATTTGATTGCTTGAATGATAAGGGCGTTGCATGGTCGAATGGAATGGACGAAAGATAAAATATGATATCTCCTGTGCACGGGTGCTTCCCCCAAACGGTTAAATGCCGGAGCGCCCCGGAACCGCTTGGCCTAGGAGGGAATCGAATAATCTTTGTAGGCGCACATCCTTAAACAAGATGGGAAAAGCCGCAAATGATGGTATGCAGCGAGAATGTTTCGGTTGTTGGAACTGCAACCCAACCCGTGAAACACCGGGCAGCCCGACCGAATATTGAGAAAAGAAGGAGAGAAGAAAGGAACTCCTTTAGTCCATTCCGGCACGGATACGCCAACGGCCCTCATATAGTTAAGAAACGATGGGTTGAAAGTGTAGGCGCATATGCGTCCCGCATACAGATCCTGCTTAGAGATGCACATATAACATGACAGGGAAGGAATGGGGCGTATTCACCTTGCGTCGGTGCAAGGGCGAGTGCGTCGACTTGGTAAGAAGTCGCACCACGAATCAAACACGAGATTCCTTGTTTGCTTGCCTATTCAATTCGATAACATGCTGCTATGATAACATGCTTTACGTTTTTAAAGATGCCATAAAATTGAACCTAAGGAGAACATAGCAAAATCATAAGCTAAGTTGCATGATTCAACATAAATATTACAATACCGGTTTGGAAAGAAGATCTTTGTTTCAGTACATGCGAGGACGAACGTACTGATCCCCCACCAGCTTCATGCAGGGTACAGGGAATGGATTGCTCGCGGTAAAGCGTTGCTTGAACGCGTTGAGGCTTGGAATGCTGAAGCGTATTGAAGCGTGCGATCGCTTGACGCTCGGACTATGCAACTGGATTGATGCGGCCGAGATATAGAAGGCATGATGTATGGAACGGTGAAATCCTTTGTGGGCAAGAGAGAACCTGAGTGTTGTAGCCAATCTGGCATATATCGTTAGGCTATCGAAAGCCTTTGTAATCTCAGTTTCGGATATCAATAAAGTGAATTGTTTCGTATACTCTGTTTTTCTTTCGTTGTTAATATCGAATCAAAAGATAACCATTTGAGAACTTGTCATCTTGCCTTGCACGAGTGCAACTCCAGGCTCGTGCGGCATTACGCCCCCTGCGAGGACGATGATTCGGGTGATTCCGGGTCGGGGCGTGACAGATGGAACATAATTAAACTTGGCCTTTATAATCCCTTCCACGACTGCCTTGACAATTCCTTTGAAATTATTCGGTCGTCTTTGAAACACGTATTCATATTCGATGTCATCGCCTTTGAACTCCTTATTGCTTTTGCCTTCACCTATTTTAGAAGGACGAAGACGTTGTACTAGAACTTCCTCTAGCCTTCCTATCGATTATAACCATTATCACCCGTTGTTGCTATATTTTCATCCTAAACTGCTCGTTCTTTTCCTCGGCACTATATTTACTACCGCGACCTCCTAATCACTTAAATAGGAGTGAATTTAAAATCGTTCTCTTAATCGTGCCCTCAACCTACTCTTAAGAAACCATAACTTTAAGGTCTCTAATTTATTTTCTCTTGTATCATAATATTCTTTATTGCTTGTTATCTTGTTTTTACTCATTTTTCTTCTTGCGCTAACCCATGATTATCCTCGCCATAATTGAAATCACGATTTCCTAATGCATCTTTTAGTTGAACGTTGTGATTTGATTTTTCCTCATCGCTACCCCTTTATGCCCTCTCACCCCCTACTGATTCTTAGTTTCAAGGACAAAATTCTTTTAAGTTTGGTAGGATGTAAAACCCCTAAATTTCTACTATATTTTTTTATATAAATTTGATACCGATTTTTTTTAATTTGTATATTGTACGTCGCGTAGTTGCATTGTACGTCGCGCGCAAAATTTTGTTTTTCGTAATTGCTCGACGAGTGCGAATATGTGCGAGCGTACATATTTTAGAAAAACATTTTTTATTTTTTTATAGTTTCAAAATAATATATATATAATAATTATTTTAGCTATCGTACAAAAATTCCAAGTTCATTATTTTATTTATTTTATTTATACAAAGCCTTCCGTTTATAACAATTATTGATAATATTTTTCGTGCATACATATATATTTCATAAATATTTTATTGGTTTATTTTTAAATAATAATGTAATTTTCAAAATTAATTATTATTATAATTTTAGTGTTCATAAAAATATATTTTAAAATGGTTGATATTTGTTAAAATTAATTATGATGATTTACAAATTTGAATGTATGGATTTAGATTTATCTATATTTAATTTGGATTGAATTTGGAATTGATTTGAATTGTTTTACAAAAAAAATATTTAAATTAAGTAGAGAATTATCTAATTGGGTTTTAAATATTCCTAATCCTTATCCAACTGGAAATTTCCATATCCTATAAATAGGCAGGTACTCCTCCATAAATTCCTCACATCCACAAAAATTTCTCTCCATAATTGTCGTGCATCGTGTCGATGTCCACATCTTATTCCATAGTTTACATCTACATTATCTCCTTTCCCGTGTCGGACACACTCCGACATCATCAATCCCTAAACCTAACATAATCCTACCCGAGCCATCTACCCACCACGGTGCCACCACGACCCTCATCGTTCCAACCACCATCGGGACGACCCACAGTATCCTCGCCATCACGACCCGTGCAACACAAACCAGCCGTCATCACCCGAAATCACCAACATCTCCCCCACCACGACCAGACGACCACCGTACTACCACTTCTGCGACCACCCTCTACAACCACCACCAACATGGCCGCTCTTTCCCGACACATTGCCAGCCTCGCCGCCACCAAACCCAGAACCCACTGTCCAAACCATCCGACCTCCTCTTTCCACACGACCACGCTACCACCGCCGTTTTCCCCTCCGGCCACTGGAGAACCACCACATCCGGTCCGACCACCACACCCGTCATCATCAACATCTCGACCAAAACCACCCAAAAATAAAAACCCCAAAATTAAGAACACCACCACCGCCAGGACTTACCTCTGCCGCGCTTTGTCGCGCCCGTCCGCCTGCGACCACCCTCGTCGCCTGGATCTCCTCCGTCGAAGCCTCCGACCGCCTCTCCGCCCACGACCAGCGCGCCGTGCCACGGCCGTACTCCGCCCGACCTCTTCCGGCGCCGTCCCACCACGTGCACCGCCGTCTCTCCTTTCCTCTCCTCCGATCGTCCCCTGCCCGTACTTAGCCGCCGCACAGCTCTTCGCCGGCCACCCTCCTCTGCCGAGCCTCCGCACAGCGGCCGCTTGCCCCAACTCCCCCGACTTCTCCCCCGCTCTCCGCCCGAGCCTCGTCACCCTCTCCCGCCGGTCGCCCGCTCTCTCGCGCCCACAGCTCCTCTTCCCTCCGACTTCTTCCTCTCTCGCGCCACTCTCTCCTCCTTCTTCTGTGTCTTTTTATTTTTAATCCTTTTTTTCCCCTTTGCTAACGAATATAAGCAGCAGTCAGTTGCTGCCTTTTGGTTTCTGTATGTCATTTTTGGTTTTATTTTAATTTATTTCATTTTATTTTCTCCTTTCTTCTTTTTCTTTTCCAAGATTATTGCAGGAATTAAGTAAATTATTATTATTGTTAATATTATTTATTATTATTATTATTATTATTATTATTATTATTATTATTATTATTATTATTATTATTATTATTATTATTATTATTAGATGTTGATTGATGATTTAGTTGTATTTTGGTGAGAGCAACACTACAGCTGTTGTACACTACTGTTATTATTATTATTATTATTATTATTATTATTATTATTATTATTATTATTTTATTATTTTTATTTCCTGATGTATATGGTATAACCTAAATACATGCATATCTTGTAATCATAGTTTTCTTAATTTATTTATTCATTTTGAGTAACTATACTATTAGTACTATTAACATATTTGTTATATAAAATTTATACTTTCAAAAATTTGGTGAAAAATATATCATGTTTTTTTATCTAAATAAATTGTAGCTTTTTAAAACCCTAGAAAAATCTACTTTTATCTAGTTAAAATAAATCACTACTTTGGTCTACAGAATTTTAGTCTTGAACCTAGATGATTTTGAGATTCCCAAATATTATATATATTTCCAAGTATTATAAAATATTTTCGAAATCGTATATAGATTAATTATCCAAATTCTTCCTATTATCGATCATTGTCCATGACTAACACTAGATTCCTATCCCCTCGCCAATTCTGTACTTCACTATGTCCACCCTAACTAATTTGACCCTTCTGGACCCGATGGAACCGTCTGTGCCGACATCAGAGGTCACCTTGCATAGTTATTGCACCGAAGTCGCAGTTTGTGCCACCTCGATCATTGCAGCATACCAGGCGTCCTACCAGGCAAGATAGCTTGCCATTTACTGTTTATTTATTTTAGCTCATATTTCATGCATTATTTATTATTTTTTTATTGCAAAATAAATTGTGATACATGGCATAACCTGTTAGAACTTACTGTTTAGTTATATTTTCTGCTATGTATTATTTTTCTTACACATTAAACCAAGATTTAAGGGACCACCTTGTGTGTTGCATTCATAGGCCTTGACACATTTATACCACGTTGTTGTGAGTTACATATAGGACTCAGACATGCGTGATTGGCTGGCCACCAGTACGTATAAGCCGTACGTTAGGAAATAACTGCTAATAGAATTGCATGCTAGAAGACTTAGCAGTTATGAGTTGGCATTGGGCGGGAAGAACACGATTGGAAGTTCACTACCACCCTATCTATCGTAGACTCGCTCGCTACTGAGGAACGATAGGTAGACTATATGCTATAAACTCACTCGATACTGAGAAATAGTATATGGTGTTGTGACTCGCTACTGAGGTACTATATTTTCTTGACTTGACCCGGTAGTCATGCGACCATGAACTGTTCTTAAAACTGTATTCACTTAGATTTGGTTAGGTGACCTTATCCGTTAGGTATGAGTACTCTTGGTTTGGGTACTTGTATCTGACTGTGGCTTGGAATAATAACTTGTCGCGGATTAGTTCGTCACATCTTGTCCTTGTTTGGTTGTAGGTGTAGCTTACTACTCCGATGAGAAGGTATTGAACCTTGTTGGGATCCGGATACCATATTGGATTCATAGTATGGAAAGATACGTCACCGTAAATTAGTTTATCATCTCCTGTCCTTGTTTGGTTGGGGGGATGGTAAGCTAGTTCAATAGGTGTGTGTTGGACCATGTTATAATTCGATTGACTTATTTATTTGAGTAATATTTATTCAGTTTATATGGCATGATATTATATGTCTTGTTACGTCCCTCTGAGGACCTGGTTATCTCGCCAGGTGTGTTCTCTTGTCTTTCACAGGTATTCTAGCTCTAGCCGTGGTCCTCTCTATTTCTTCGAGGATGATTGTACTTGGATCGTCTTCGCTTTCGCTTGCCAAACTCATTTCATTTTCCATGTACTTTTTTTCATAGTTGGCAGTGGATTTATCTCCGCCCAACTACATGTACCAATGACAATTTAATATTATTACATGATATCTTTTATTTATTTATTTTGCGTGGATGAGATTAGTTATGGTTCTACTGCATTCTACAGCTTACATATATTTATTATACGGCTGGCATGTCTACGTTCCTAGTCCTACGTATTTTGGGACTGGGGCGTTACAGAATAGAATATGCTGAACTGTGCGCCTCTGTCATCAGCTCCTGACGAAGCTCTCCATTGGAAATATAGAGGCGATCTCCACACCTCAGAGTCCCGTCCTCATGAATGCGTAGTCCGGTCTGCATATCGGCTTCTGTCCTCTGTCGAAGTCGCTGAAATCTGGCATCTGTCGACAATACGGCTCTGATCCTCTCTACCAACGAAGACTGCACCTGCAGGCTAGCCAACTGTCCATCTGTTCCTGGTAGTACCACCTCGATCTCCAACTCTCGTAGCTCCTCTAGAAGATGGGGCTTAGTCGTCAACATGTACGCCATAGGCCTCCTGCTCAAAGGATCTGCTACGACGTTCGCCTTCCCTGGATGGTACTTTAGCTCGATCTTGAAGTCTTTCGTTAGCTTCAACCACCGTCTCTGTCTCAAATTTAGCTCCTTCTGAGTGTAGACGTACTTTAAGCTCTTATGGTCCGTGAATATCTCTACCCTCTCACCATACAAGTAGTGTCTCCAAAGCTTCAGGGCAAAGATAAATACGGCAAGCTCCAAGTCATGGGTTGGATAATTCTTCTCATGAACCTTCAGCTGCCTCGAAGCATATGCTACAACCTTCTCGTGCTACATCAGAATGCATCCCAATCCCTTTCCGGATGCGTCGCTATAGATCACAAACCCTCCTGGTCTGGATGGTATAGTCAGAATAGGTGCTTTGGTGAGGCGCTTCTTCAGCTCATCAAATGCCACCTGGCACTCCTCTGTCCAGATAAACTCCTGCTCCTTCCGGGTCAAACGGGTCATCGGCTCAGCGATCCTCGCGAAGTTCTCTACGAACCTCCGATAATACCCGGCAAGTCTAAGAAAACTTCTCACCTCCGAGACATTGGTAGGGGTCAGCCATGTCTCTACGGACGAGATCTTCGCTGGGTCCACAGCTATACCCTCTTCTGAGATGACGTGTCCGAGGAAAGAGACACGGTCCAGAAAGAACTTGCACTTGCTCAGCTTGGCATAGAGTCTCTCCCTCCTCGACGTCTCCAACACAATCTGTAAATGCCTCCCGTGCTCCTCGTGGCTTTTCGAGTACACCAATATGTCATGGATGAACACGACCATGAACTGATCCAAATACTGGTGAAACACTCTGCTCATCAGATTCATGAACACAGCAGGCGCATTGGTCAAACCAAAAGGCATCACCAGAAACTCGTAGTGACCATAACGAGTCTTGAAGGCTGACTTCGAAATGTCCTCATTCTGCACCTTCACTTGATGGTACCCTGATCTCAAGTCGATCTTCGAAAACACCCTGGCTCCAGTAAACTGATCAAATAGGTCATCGATCCGAGGCAAGGGGTACTTGTTCTTGATGGTCAGTGCATTCAGGGCTCAGTAATTGTAAAACCCAAAACAAATTTTAATATTTTCTTTCAATTAACAGTTATTTTTCTCTTGGACTTTCAAAAACAAAGCATATATATATATGCATATTAAATTTTTAATATAAAAGAAATTATTTTAACTTGAATATATATATATATATATATATATATATATTTTATATAAATTCTTACTAATAATTAAGAAATAAAAGAAAATCATTTCTTTAAATTGATTTTATTGGTTTATGGGTAAAATAAGAATTTATATATAAAAAAAATATATATATATATATAGATGTTAATCCTAAGGTTTGAACCTCAACCTTCCCAACCAAGTCCTAAGACACCACCACTACACCACAAGTGTTGGTTGTCATATAGGAGTAGGTTTGATTGTTTTAGTATTGGGGAATGAAACCCTTCACATTTGGAACGGATGACCCATCCATCTTCCTCTTCGGTTCCTTTCAGAAAGGAGAACTGTAGGAGTTATTTCTTCTCCTTCAATGGAGACTTTAGGGTTTCCATAACCCCAATTTTCTCCCTATAAACTCTCTCATCTCTCCACAGTTTCTCTCAATCTCTCTCCTCTCTGTTCTCAAAACCCCTCCTCCAGAAACCCATTTCCCCGACCTCGACCGACGGAAGCCCCGCCCAGCCAACTTCCGCCGGCGACCAACTCCCGCGCACGGCCCACTCCCTGCGTGCGATTTCCGTCGTCTCCGAGGCCGACGCCTCCCCGCGCCCTTCCAGTCGGCCTCCGCCCTCTCCGGCGCAAGCTCCGGCCGACTCAGTGCGGCCGACCCCTCTCTCTCTGCCGCGCCCCGAAGCTCCCCTCCGGCTGATCCTTCACCGACGGCAGCGCCCGACCCCCGGCGTTGTGCCCTAGCCCGACCCCCTGCGCCCCTTTCTCCGGCGTGTCCCGAGCCCCGCGCCGTCGCGACCCCCGCGGCCAGCAGCCGCCTCTGACCGCCCGCAGCGGCGTGTTCCTCCCGAGCCTGCCCCTCTCGCGGCTCCCTCCGCCGCAGCAGCCCGGCGGATCTCCCCGTCGGCAGAGCCCTCTCCGTCCAGCCCCGCTGTCCAGAAACCCTCCCCGTCGCTGTCCGCTCCCGCGGCCAGCACCCGAGCCGCTGATTTCCCGCGGTTCTTTGCTGTCCACGCCGGCGTTCCCGCTGTCCGTGGACTCTCGTCGCTGTTCGGAACTTCTACCTGCTGCCGACTTAGTTCGGATTTCTTTCCCGAGATTTTTCCCGCGGCTCCCTGACCAACGGATCTTGGTAATTTCTGTTAATCAGAGTAGTTCGTCCCTCCCGTGAGTCGATGATGATAGATCGGTCCCCCGGTTCCCTCTCGGGAATCCGGATAGCTGCGTTATAATTTTCGTTTAGCTGCATTAGTTTGATTTTCCTGTGTTTTTACTTGCTGGGTTGGTGTGAATTGGTTGATATTGGATTCCCGGACTTTTCGGGAATTATTTCTGTGGTGTTGGAATTTTGGTGGATATTTCTGTGGACCATTTTGGTTGGAAATGGGTTTTCCCTGGTTTGGGACATTTTGCAGGTGTTTGTTGGCGCGCTTCCCAGTTTTGGGTTTGTCCCGGAATAGAGGAAGTGCTGCCCAATTTTTACAAAATTATATTTTTAATTGATTTCAAAACTGGCTTTCGAAAATGATTTTCTAAACCGATTTTCGGGCGACGACCGTACCGGTCTGTGGGCCCCGGCGAAATGCAAACGCACCGGTCCGACCGGACGTTGAGGCATAAACCGAATTTGAGGAAATGGACCGAGTCTGAGACTCCTAGCTTTCTTTAAATTATTATTTTATTTTTTAGGCTAAATATTATAGTCATTTAAATTCTGTATTTTATTTAATAATTCAGTCATTTTCTTATTTAATGTAAAAGAAAGATGTATCGGGCATAAGCCCACCCTAGGACCAGTAGCTGTGCCCATGTATTGGTGTAGCGTAGTTTGTTTTCTTTTCTTTTCTGGTGGATGTAAATTTGGGTGGTTTGGATTGATTTCATATTCGTAGTTAGGATGTAATTTACGGCTTAAATACGAGTTTAGCTAAAATAAATAAAATATTATTAATTCACTGTTTGTCACTAAAAGAAACTGTATTTTATATACATATTATGAAAACACAAAGTTTTCCAAAATTGTAATCGATTCTCGTGATTTTCCAAATAATCCAATTAACCGGTTAATCAACGCACGTAGTTGCGACGTAATCGTTAGCTGTAAATAAATACAACTTAAAACCTGACTAGGACAGGTCTACTAGAGATTGCAACTAGCACACTTAGTCTGGTTATTCAAGGATCTAAGTCGAGTTCTCAACTGTAGGAACTCGAAGTTACAACTGACGTTCCTCTTCGGTACCGACTCGTCTATCCAGTCATTCTAAAACAAAGGCAAGTGCAGTTATGTCTATTTGGTAATTTATCTAGTAATTGTTTTATTGCAATTTTAAACCACATTGCTACACGGAACTCTCTCCTAGAGTTCGAATATTGACTCATTGATTGAATCTGATTGACTCGGGATATTGGGGGAGTAGTGTAGCGTCTATGACCAATACCCCTATATTGCATCATTGATTGTGCGAGCTGATTCCTCCTATACACGAGGATAGGCCGGACCGTATCATTAGGATATAATTGAATCATCCCAAGCCGGTCATAGTTCGTTACCTACTCAAATCACATTGTTTTAAATTGTAGAATTGTGAAAAATATTGTTAAAGTATTTCAAATTGTTTAATATTGCAAATTTCAAATTATTATTTGAATTATTGGATATTCGTAATTGTACTTTGCTCCCTCCTGACTGGAGATCCAACATTTTAGGTATCACTGATGAGGCTTTGTTACGCGATCCCAAGACGAGGAATTCGAGATTGCTGAGCTGTTTGCCTAGAGATTTCTTTTATTCATGATGTATAAAAAAATGGTTTAAGTTGTATCTTTTATTTCATGTAAAAGTTTAATAAAGTTTTAAATTTCCGAATGTTGAGTTGTGACAAATATAGTGTTGTTGTATGGTTACCTGCTACTGAACAGCTTACTGCCGCCGTCTCAACAACGGTGCAGGCTGGGCATGATCCGATTCGACCCAAGCAATTGGGACCGGGTCGTGACATGTTTTTAGTGGTGGCCCATGCAGGTCTGAACAACGACTTAGGAAAACATACCTAGAAACAATTAGAACACTAGAACATCAATTTGTCACAACATAGGACCGAAATATATTATAAATAAATATTTTTGCTTGATTATAGACCGGTAGGCTACCTTGCTTATGTGTGCGTCCTAAACCTTCCAGAGAATGACCGTTGACCAAATCCTGCTGGCGATGAGATGTTATCTCCGGATCATACCCCATCTCCTCAACCAAAGCCCAGGGTCCTTTCCCTTGCGGCTGATTGACCGTCCCCATAATGCATCCAGTGAAGTTTTTCCTACACTGGCAATTCCTACCTCATCTCAAACTGAATTGCATTTCCTTGGTGGAGTATCCATTTTTGTTGCTCCACTAGTACCAGCAATCATCTTCCAAATGGTTGTCCTATTTCAAGAAATCCTGGAGTTCCAGAAAGCTCAAGATGAAGCCCAGCAGGAACATATGAATATCACGAGAGAAGACATGAAGAACGTCATGATGTAGCCTTAGTTATCCCCAACCAAGTTAGAGCAGAACTTTTGCCCTAGGAAGGATACCCCTGAATCTAGAAGATATTTGGGTCCCATTAAGTACTCTACTTTTCGGCAGTCTTGCCGTAAGAAGCTATGGACTTGTAACTATTGCAAGAGGCCTGGTCATCAGGCCGTTAGTTGCCGCAAGAGTTTGGGACAATGTTTGGCATATGGATCTACTAAACATCGGGTAAAGGACTGCCCCTTATCTTTCCATCAAACCAGAGCTCATATCCCAGCAACACCTGTTAGGCCACAACCTAGGGACTCTCTTCCTATCCAGCAGACCTTGCCTCCTACAATAAGGCATGATTCAGACTCGAAGATCATAGAAGATGAAGGACCAGATCAATGAACTGAAGGCTCTAGGATTTATTCAGGGTGGAACTTCACCTTAGGGAACACCTATCTTGTTTGTGCCCAGGAAGGATGGGACAACGGATGTGCATTGATTACAAGACACTAAAGAACAAGTGCTCTCTGTCCGGATCGAGGATCTGTTTAATCTGTTTGTGTGGAGTTAGGGTGTTTCGAAGTTTGATTTAAGATCTGACTACCACCAAATCAGAGTCAGGAAGGAGGACATTTCCAAGACAGCATTCAAATACCAAGTATGGGTAGTTTTCTTTGGTCAGGACGTTAGACTGACAAATGCTTCTGCTGTGTTCATGAATCTCATGAACAGAGATTTTCATGAGTATTTGAATCAGTTTATCTTCCCCATAGATAACCTTCTGATATATTTGAAGACTGAAGAAGAGCATGAAGAACATCTGAGGAAGTTTTGGAAACTTTGAGGAAAAAAAAAGTTTTATGGTAAGTTACCTGAACGGGGATTTTCTTTGACAAGGTGGACTTTTGGCCATGTTGGCAAGAGAAGAAATTTCGATGGAAGATAGCTGCTGTTGAAAAGTGGTATACCCCAAGTTCAATTCGGAAGTTTCTTGAACTTGGCTAGCTACTATCAGAAGTTCGTGAAGGAATTCGCCAAGATTGCTGAGCCGATGACGAAGCTCACTTGGAAGAATGAAGAGTTCATCTGGACGAAAGATTGCCAGGCGGCATTCAGGAGCTGAAGAAGAGACTTACCACTACACCAATCCTTGCGCTATCCGCAGGAACCGGTGGGTTCTCAATTTACAGTAATGTCTCTGGAAAAGGACTGGGCTGCGTTCTTCAACAACATGGGAAAGTAATTGCTTACACATGTAGGCAACTACAGACTCATGAGAAGAATCATCCCACACCTAATTTGAATTGCTGCAATTATTTTTTACTTTGAAGCTATGGAAGCATGATTTCTATGGAAAGGGAGTGAAAATATATACGGACTACAAAAGTCTGAAATATGTTTTCATTCGGAAAGGGCTGAATGATAGACTGAGAAGATGGCTGAAGCAGATGAAGGATTTCGACATCAACCTGCAGTACCATTCAGGTAAGGCTAATGTGGTTGCTGATGCACTTGGTCGATACTGATGGCGAAGTTCTTAACCAAGGACTAGCACCTGCTAGAAGACATCGAGAAGTTTGGACTGGAGATTATACTACCTGGAGATAGAAGGACGGAGCTTGATGCTGATTCAGTATTGATGAAGTTCGAGGCTGAGAGACCAAAAATCAAGAGGACGTAGTTTCAAAACGAGGCACTTTGCAGGCTTAGAGATCAAGTGTTGGCTGGAACACTTGAGGGTTTCTAAATTGATCAGCAGTGGAACTCTGAAGAATGGTACGAGACTTTGCGTATCGGCTGACAAACGGAGGAACAAGTTGATGAAAGAAATGCACCAGTCTCAGTATTCCATATATTCAGGAGATAATAAGATGTATTGGAATATGCCTCCATTGATTGGTGTTATGGAATAAAGAAGGACAATTCCAGGTATGGAAATTAGATGTGAATTTGTCAATATGAGGAATTTAGCAAGAGAACAACCAGTTTATTGCAGCCGCTGGACAATTTGGAGTGGAAGTAGAAGCATATAACAATGAACTTTGAGTAAGGATTGCCTTGTTCCTAAGGAGGGAAGGGCACCAATTGGATTATAGTGGACCGACTGACTAAGTCGGCACACTTTATTTTCCTTCAAAGTTGGTTTATCCACTAAGAAGTGGGCAGCATTGTACGAGAGGCACATTTACCGGATTCATGGAGTACAGCGGGACGAGCAATCAGAGAGGTCAATCCAGATGCTTGAAGATGTATTGGGATTATGCGTCTTAGAATTTGGTAGGTCTTGGGAAGACCAAATTGCATTTGGTGAAGTTTTCCTACCAGAGGAACAATCAGTTTTAACGGAGCTGGAATTTGAGGCCAGATACATCAGGCCATTTGAAGTTTAAGACGCGTTGGAAGTAGCATACCAGTTAGTTCTACCAGCTAATCTTGAGAGTGCGCAACGTCTTCTACGTCACAGCTCAGATGCTACATTTCGGATCCGAGTCACATTTTGGATAATTCAGAGCTCAAGTTTGGACTCAACCTTTCAGTGCCAGAGAAACCAGTTGCAAGCAGGAAGAAGATCAGAATTTGAGCCATCATTTAAACTCTTATTCCTTATCTTTTCTTTCCCCGTTCTAAATTTGACCAATGCTGCTAAATTAGCCTAGTTTTGCAAGCTATCTTTTTGTCAAGCTTGATCATGACGGTATTTTATTGGGTGCACCCACTAATATATTGTCTAATCAGGACCGGTGCATGATGGTCTGATCAACCTCGTGTACTTTGGTTCGCTTTTGTATTTTTCTGCGTGAATGATATCATAAAACTTGTTCCTAAACCGTCTCATCCACGACTGCCTTGGAAATCTTTATAGTTGGACCTGAGTTACGGACGCAGTACCCGTACATGTTTGTCTTTCCTACCTTACTTTAAAATTTCGAGGACAAAATTTTCTAAGGAGGGAAGCTTGTAAAACCCAAAACAAATTTTAATATTTCCTTTCAATTAACAGTTATTTTTCTCTTGGACTTTCAAAAACAAAGCATATATATATATGCATATTAAATTTTTAATATAAAAGAAATTATTTTAACTTGAATATATATATATATATATATTTTATATAAATTCTTACTAATAATTAAGAAATAAAAGAAAATCATTTCTTTAAATTGATTTTATTGGTTTATGGGTAAAATAAGAATTTATATATAAAAAAATATATATATATATATATATAGATGTTAATCCTAAGGTTTGAACCTCAACCTTCCCAACCAAGTCCTAAGACACCACCACTACACCACAAGTGTTGGTTGTCATATAGGAGTAGGTTTGATTGTTTTAGTATTGGGGAATGAAACCCTTCACATTTGGAACGGATGACCCATCCATCTTCCTCTTCGGTTCCTTTCAGAAAGGAGAACTGTAGGAGTTATTTCTTCTCCTTCAATGGAGACTTTAGGGTTTCCATAACCCCAATTTTCTCCCTATAAACTCTCTCATCTCTCCACAGTTTCTCTCAATCTCTCTCCTCTCTGTTCTCAAAACCCCTCCTCCAGAAACCCATTTCCCCGACCTCGACCGACGGAAGCCCCGCCCGGCCAACTTCCGCCGGCGACCAACTCCCGCGCACGGCCCACTCCCTGCGCGCGATTTCCGTCGTCTCCGAGGCCGACGCCTCCCCGCGCCCTTCCAGTCGGCCTCCGCCCTCTCCGGCGCAAGCTCCGGCCGACTCAGTGCGGCCGACCCCTCTCTCTCTGCCGCGCCCCGAAGCTCCCCTCCGGCTGATCCTTCGCCGACAGCAGCGCCCGACCCCCGGCGCTGTGCCCTAGCCCGACCCCCTGCGCCCCTTTCTCCGGCGTGTCCCGAGCCCCGCGCCGCCGCGACCCCCGCGGCCAGCAGCCGCCTCTGACCGCCCGCAGCGGCGTGTTCCTCCCGAGCCCGCCCCTCTCGCGGCTCCCTCCGCCGCAGCAGCCCGGCGGATCTCCCCGTCGGCAGAGCCCTCTCCGTCCAGCCCCGCTGTCCAGAAACCCTCCCCGTCGCTGTCCGCTCCCGCGGCCAGCACCCGAGCCGCTGATTTCCCGCGGTTCTTTGCTGTCCACGCCGGTGTTCCCGCTGTCCGTGGACTCTCGTCGCTGTTCGGAACTTCTACCTGCTGCCGACTTAGTTCGGATTTCTTTCCCGAGATTTTTCCCGCGGCTCCCTGACCAACGGATCTTGGTAATTTCTGTTAATCAGAGTAGTTCGTCCCTCCCGTGAGTCGATGATGATAGATCGGTCCCCCGGTTCCCTCTCGGGAATCCGGATAGCTGCGTTATAATTTTCGTTTAGCTGCGTTAGTTTGATTTTCCTGTGTTTTTACTTGCTGGGTTGGTGTGAATTGGTTGATATTGGATTCCCGAACTTTTCGGGAATTATTTCTGTGGTGTTGGAATTTTGGTGGATATTTTGTGGACCATTTTGGTTGGAAATGGGTTTTCCCTGGTTTGGGACATTTTGCAGGTGTTTGTTGGCGCGCTTCCCAGTTTTGGGTTTGTCCCGGAATAGAGGAAGTGCTGCCCAATTTTTACAAAATTATATTTTTAATTGATTTCAAAACTGGCTTTCGAAAATGATTTTCTAAACCGATTTTCGGGCGACGACCGTACCGGTCTGTGGGCCCCGGCGAAATGCAAACGCACCGGTCCGACCGGACGTTGAGGCATAAACCGAATTTGAGGAAATGGACCGAGTCTGAGACTCCTAGCTTTCTTTAAATTATTATTTTATTTTTTAGGCTAAATATTATAGTCATTTAAATTCTGCATTTTATTTAATAATTCAGTCATTTTCTTATTTAATGTAAAAGAAAGATGTATCGGGCATAAGCCCACCCTAGGACCAGTAGCTGTGCCCATGTATTGGTGTAGCGTAGTTTGTTTTCTTTTCTTTTCTGGTGGATGTAAATTTGGGTGGTTTGGATTGATTTCATATTCGTAGTTAGGATGTAATTTACGGCTTAAATACGAGTTTAGCTAAAATAAATAAAATATTATTAATTCACTGTTTGTCACTAAAAGAAACTGTATTTTATATACATATTATGAAAACACAAAGTTTTCCAAAATTGTAATCGATTCTCGTGATTTTCCAAATAATCCAATTAACCGGTTAATCAACGCACGTAGTTGCGACGTAATCGTTAGCTGTAAATAAATACAACTTAAAACCTGACTAGGACAGGTCTACTAGAGATTGCAACTAGCACACTTAGTCTGGTTATTCAAGGATCTAAGTCGAGTTCTCAACTGTAGGAACTCGAAGTTACAACTGACGTTCCTCTTCGGTACCGACTCGTCTATCCAGTCATTCTAAAACAAAGGCAAGTGCAGTTATGTCTATTTGGTAATTTATCTAGTAATTGTTTTATTGCAATTTTAAACCACATTGCTACACGGAACTCTCTCCTAGAGTTCGAATATTGACTCATTGATTGAATCTGATTGACTCGGGATATTGGGGGAGTAGTGTAGCGTCTATGACCAATACCCCTATATTGCATCATTGATTGTGCGAGCTGATTCCTCCTATACACGAGGATAGGCCGGACCGTATCATTAGGATATAATTGAATCATCCCAAGCCGGTCATAGTTCGTTACCTACTCAAATCACATTGTTTTAAATTGTAGAATTGTGAAAAATATTGTTAAAGTATTTCAAATTGTTTAATATTGCAAATTTCAAATTATTATTTGAATTATTGGATATTCGTAATTGTACTTTGCTCCCTCCTGACTGGAGATCCAACATTTTAGGTATCACTGATGAGGCTTTGTTACGCGATCCCAAGACGAGGAATTCGAGATTGCTGAGCTGTTTGCCTAGAGATTTCTTTTATTCATGATGTATAAAAAAAAATGGTTTAAGTTGTATCTTTTATTTCATGTAAAAGTTTAATAAAGTTTTAAATTTTCGAATGTTGAGTTGTGACAAATATAGTGTTGTTGTATGGTTACCTGCTACTGAACAACTTACTGCCGCCGTCTCAACAACGGTGCAGGCTGGGCATGATCCGATTCGACCCAAGCAATTGGGACCGGGTCGTGACAGTAATCAATGCACATTCGGACAGTCCTATCTTTCTTTGGCACAAACAAAATTAGGGCTCCCCAAGGTGAAGCACTCGGTCGGATGAATCCTATAGTCTGCAACTCCTCCAGCTGAAGCTTCAACTCGTCTAGCTCCTTCTTCGCCAACCGGTACAAATTAGAAGAGTCCAGTGCTGCTCCTAGTAATAGCTCGATGGAAAACTCTACTTGTCTGTCAGGTGGAAGACCTGGCAGCTCCTCCGGGAAGACGTCCATAAACTCTACAACAATCGACGGTGGTGCTTTCTCTATTGCCATGTAGACACCAACGGACTGGCCTACTCCTCGCTCTACGGTCCCTCTCATGAACTCGAACTCTGGGTGATCTGGCGGTCTGAAGATGACGCTCCCCCTTCGGCATTCCAAGACGACATGATACTGGCTTAACCAGTCCATCCCCAAAACAACGTCGAAGTTTGGCATAGGAAACACCAAAAATCGAGCTCTCATCTCTCTCCCACATACAACCACGGAGCACGTCCTACACGTACTAGTGACTGGGACGATCCCTCCACCCATAAGAATCATCCAACTCTTGGATAAGGGCGAGGTAGCTACTTTGTGCATAGCAACGAAACTACTATATATGAAAGACATAGTGGCTCCGGAATCGAACAGTACAACAGCAGGCAAGGATGCAACTAAGATATTACCTGTTATCGCCACTCCCTCTGGCTCCTCCTACTCCGGTGATATAGCAAAGATCTGCCCTCTCCTCTGAGCCTCTGTCTGCTGACGGTACTGCGCCTCCTGTGGGGGCAGTGGTCCCCGTTGATATTCTGGCGCTCGCTGGGCTGCAGTCGCCTGTGCTGGTGGCCTGGGTCCTGGAGAAGTTGGCCTGGGGGCCAACTGCTGAGCTCTGTCATTGCACTGTAGGTAGTCCATGGCCTGATGCTGTCCCGATCCGTACCATAGGTATTGGTTGAGCCTCTTCCTGTACTCCCCCTGAAAGTGCCCCTTCTTGCCACAGTAGTGACAAGTCAGAAGCTCCCTCTGCTGGTATGGGGCGGCTCTCTACTGCTGATGATGGGTCCCCGGGCGTCTGGTCGGGCCTCCAATCTGAACTCTGGCTGGTGCAGCGGTCTGAGTAGGGCGCCTCGTGCTCAACGGATCCCGGTTGATAGCTTCCTGGACTCTGGCCTCGGCTAGCACCTCTTCATAGGTAGTCCTCGACTGTGTGCTCATATACCTCTGAAACTCCTTCGTCAGGCCGTGATGGAACCTTCGGGTCTTCTCCCCTCGTCTGGTAGCAGTAGTGTACCGAACTGGCTGAGATGACTGAACTCTATGTCATACTCGTCTACGGTCATGTTCCCCTGCTTGAGGTGGAGGAACTGATCGTAGAGAGCATCTCGGACGGTAGCTGGGAAGTACTTCGCCTCAAAGTACTCCAAAAACTGCTTCCAAGTCTTGTTCTTGTCGACTTCTCGCTCCTTCGATTCTCACCAATAATAGGCATTCCCCTCCATCTGAGTCCTCACGACAGTCATCCACAAGTCAGCACGTAGGTGCGAAGCCTCCAAGGTCTTCTGTGTGCTGGATATCCAGTCTGATATTTCCTACGGGCTCTCGTTCCCTTTGAAGGGATTTGGGTTCATCTGACAGTATCTCCAAACGGTGCCCACCTGCTGGACTGGTGCTGGGGCTGGTGGTGGTATCGGTGCTGTTGCTGTCATCCTCTCTAAGGCAGTCATCAAAGTCTACCTCATAGCCTCCGTCTGCTGCCACTGCTGCTGTATCATCATCTGGAAGAACTGGAACATCTGGGGTTGTCCTTCCAGCTGTGGCATCTGCGGCGGGATAGGTGCATACGGCATCTGCTGCTGGTACGCTCCCTGCGGCATCTAAGAAGGATTGGGTGCATAGGGCACCTACTGCTGGTATACTCCCTGCGGCATCTGGGAAGGGAAGGAAGGTGGTGGTGGCAAAGGGTTCTCCTTCTGACGCATCGGCGTCTGAGATGTCTGGCCCTCCTGGTGTATGGGTGCCGACTGCGGTACGAACCCCGTATGAATGGATGGAGTCATCGGGACGGCCTGAACTCGTTCGGAAGTCTGGGTGTCCGTAGGATCTGGAGTCCTATCATCGTTGGACGAGGTGTCGGATGCCTGGAAAATGCCATAAGTCGTGCGTCCACCATGCAAATACATCTCTCTGAAAGATACAAAATTTCCATAAGATAGGTGCAGGAAACAAGCAGGATGCTAAATTTAAATCTTAAGATTTAAGAAGCGGAAGCCAAGGCGATAATCAAATTATGGATGAGATCCTGTATTTCATAGTTCTAATTGAAGGCTCGCGTTGGTTTTATCGTAAGCGATGAATTGGGACCTGCATGGACCACCACTAAAACAATGTCACGCCCCACTCCCAAATGTATGGGATTAGGGCCTAACCTGGCCAGCTGATACGACCTAGAGTGAGCTACCCAATTTAATGGACTCACATAGGCGTACTACGCTATAAAAGTAACTAACCAAACACAGGCAAATAACTAAATCTCATCCACAAATCACATAGAAAGGAAGTACTGAATATATACACAGAGTAGTCTAAAGGTCCAAATACAACTGAAAGGAAATACAAGTCTGGTGGAAACAATCGTACAGTACATCAAAATAAAAGTACATGAATGGAAGATAACTAGCTAAGAGTATCAGCTAACTAGATATGAAACTCTCAGCCCAAGCAGCAGCATACCGAGGTCAAGGGAACTCCTCGGGGTAGACCTCGTAGTCCTCAACAAAGTCTCCGGCCGCCTCAGCTCCGGTACTGTAAATCGTCGAGTATGTATGCTTGTCGGGATCTAAAAAAGAACCAGGTCCTCAGGAGACATAGCAAGATACAAATAGGAACATGCCATAAAGTAAATACTGATCTAAGATAAGGGGGTGCGCTAACCAATCTAAGTGAATGCACACAAAGACAACTTTGGAACATATGGGTAGGTGAGAATAATGTCTTCGAAGCACGGGCCGACGTCGGATCACAAGCCGATGGATTTGCATCGGAACATGGGCCGAGCGTCGGATCGCGAGCCGATTAGCAAAATACTAGCGTACCTCCCGACCGAACCTAGCGTACAGCTAGTGGCCGCTGCCGGATATACCCACTAGTAAGGGCCCATGCCCATAACCGGGCCCCCACTGAGGCTAACTTAAAATAATGTAACTATCTGTCCCATACGCCTACTGGTTGTCTTTCCCGTCCCGTGATGTATAAGTCGCATCCACGACCCAACATCTACTTTCTATGAAGAGTCAGCTATCTAGGACCATCGCTACCCTATATTTGCCGTCACACGAGCCACTCACACTGATGGCCAGTCGAGAGCGACAGCGTGTGCCATGATCTGATCTCACTCAGTACCGTATCATAACATGTGTCATGGTCAAGGGAGTTATAACAACAACTCCACGATCCAAGGGTACGTCGTCTACAACTCCACATATATACTAAGGTATTTTACGTCCAACTAGTAATCATAGATTTAAATCATAATGTGAATAAGATAAACACGGAAGCATAGAAAACACAAAAATCATGATATAGAATCCACAATATTAATCTCATGTAAGAGTCGTATCAATAATCAGGAATGAACATCTAAAAGCATGAAATAGAGTAACTATCAGGAAATGAAAGTACTCATCGTGAGTACTTGCCTCGGGTGTCTGAAGTCGACGTGCGCAACACGATCGTGTCAAAACGGAAAGTATCACAATCTAAAAGCCCATAATATAGATAAAACCCCAAGATAGCATCGTCCCAAATCATAATCGTCGAAGATCGCAATGTCTAATAATAGATAATCCAAGTTTGTCGATAGAGTTGTAGAATTTGAGTATAGTCACCACAATAGGAAAACGCACGAGTAGGATGATTAACATGATAATGGAATAGAAGGACACAAACTAATATTTATAATCTATTTATAGAAATATTTATAATATTTGGAAACTAGGTTTTATTTAGTCAAAATATTTAGAAATAATATCTTGAAAATACATATTTGACTCAAACCTTAATTTTGGTAAATAAGATTTATAGATAGGATATAATATATAAACATTTTAGATCTTCAAATTAATTTCGAAGCTAAATAACTTAAAAATCTACTTGTAAATTTATACAAAAAAATTTATTAATAATTAATTAATATATACAGTATAAATAATATTATATATATATATAAATAAAAATAAAAATAATAAATAAATATATATATATATTAGGCAGCCCTAAAATCCATCAAATCTGGACCGGGCCCAAAATAATTTATACAAAACAAAAACTAAAAAAATAAAGCATTGCTACTGGGCTCTCAGCCCAGCCCGGCACACTGGGCGTAGGCGTAGTCCTGCCTAAACAATAGTTTGATTTTCGTTTATTCGAAGAGGGAGAGAGATAGACTGTAGAAAAAGAGATGGGTGAAGAGAGTCGAGAGAGAGAAAAGAGAGCAAGAGGAAGACGGAGAGGGAACACTCGATATTGAGAGAGCGGAGGTAAGGGTTTGCCAGCATGGTGTGGAGGAGATCTGGTCGGGTCGGAGTAGACTCGACAGCTCGGTAGTACAAGGCGTGGCACGAAGATCGAAGTCGAGGAAAGCATCTGAACGCGACCGGAGCGGGTTCGCATCTGGTGGCCGATATGAGGGCGACAAATGGTCGAGATTGAAGACGCACAGCAGATCTGATGCTCTTGGCTCGTTGATGCACCGTCGAGCATTTTTCGGTGCTCTAGAAGGCACCACTAGCTGGCGATGGTCCAGATTTGGCACAAAGGAGATCGGAGCTTGGCTCGGTGCTGTGGATCTAAGCCAGTGAGTAGGGGTGAGCATATAACGGTTGAAAACCGAAAACCGAACCGAACCGAAATATGACAAACGGTTCGGTTTACGGTTTGAAAATTTGAAATAACGGTTCGGTTTTCGGTTCTTCATCCGAAAAATCGAACCGAACCGAAAATCGATTTAGATTTAGTAATTTATCAAACTACTCACAATATACATATACTAATGTTTATTAACCCCTAACTGAGCGCACTCTCTTCTCCTATTCTATGTCGGTGCTTCTTTGAGCACTCTCTCTATCTACCCTCAATCTATATATACTAATATCTTTTACTCTATGTAATATAACAATTCATAAATATAATAATGTCATATATTTTTTAAATTTTTGTTATTTAAATAGGCCCATTTTGCTAAAAACTTGAAGGCCATACACATTGGCCCATGAAACCGAACCGACCGAAAATCGAACCGAATTAATTCGGTTCGGTTTTTGTTTGGTTTTTATAAAAATGGTTCGGTTTTCGGTTTTGAAAAATACGGTTTACGGTTATTTCGGTTTTTACATATTCGGTTCGGTTTGAACCGAACCGAACCGATGCTCACCCCTACAGGTGAGTGGGGTAGTGGTGATTTAGAGGGCGGTGGTAGTTTAGGTGATGGAGATGGCGGTAGTCGACTTTAGGGATGGGTGATTGGGGGTTAGTCGACGAAGGTGGTAGATTCGGTGACTAGGGTTGGTAGTAGTGGCTAGATGATGAGGATGGTCAGAATTTATGGTCATGGCTGGTGGAGGAGCGAGACAGTGGTGGTGAGTCAGGGAGGTGTATGCGAGGGTTCAGTCAGGGTGGTGGAGAATAGTAGAGAGATGCAGACTAGTATGGTGGGGCTATGCGGTGGCTGGAGTTGGGGATGAGGCGGTGCTAGAAGGTGATGGGTGGATACGGTAGTGGTAGGAATGATATGGTGCGGTGTGCTAGAATGGTCGTCAATGGCTGAGGATTGGCCGTACACTGGCCAGGGAAGCGAGTGGGGTGGCCATGGCCAGGAGGTGGACAAGAATTGGCCAGGAAGGAGGCAGAGGTGGGGAAGTCAGGGAGGAAGAGCAAGGATGAGAGAACGGCGAGCAGCAGAGGGGGTCAAAGTTGGCCGGAGCTCGGCCGGTCGGGCTTGGCTGGTCGGGAAGGCATGGATATAATAGGAAGTTAGAGTTTGTGTAATAAAATATTAGGAGTCTACAATATTTTGTTGAAAGAGAATGGAGTACTCCACAATCCTTGATGGCACAAAATGTAATTTGAAATAGATCTAGGACAATAGTGGAAAACCCTAACTAACCATAACTAACTACTAACTAATTACTAACTAATCAATTAATTAACAACTAATTCAATAATTAGGACTAACTAATAACTTTGATATTCTCTAGCCCAAAATCATAGGCCCACAATCCAAGCCTAAAGCTTGGTAGACAATTTAGATTAGCTTGCCCATAATCCAAGCCTAAGGCTTGGTAGGCTCACAATGAATTAATTAATAATAAAATAAATCTAAAAATAAAAATGAAATTAACTAATTATTAAATAATAATAACTAGAATTAGAAATGAATCCACAAATAAATTTGAAAAAAATGATTTTATAAATTACAAAAATGATGACATTGATTTCAAAATAAAATTTTAAATTTAGGAAAAGAATTTTATAACTCAAAAATTAGCTCAAAAGTTTCAAAAATAGAAATTCAAAATCTAGGTAGTTACAATAAATTCGAAATCTAGGTAGTTACAATAAATTTTACTAGAATTTCAAACATATTTTCCTAAAAGATTTTTGACTAATGAAATATAGTTTTCCGAAATAATAAATCATTTCCTAAATATTCTAATATTACTCAAAAAGGATTTCAATATGAATATTATTTTTTCTTATTAAAATATTTTCTAAAGATAGTTAAATTTTTATTTATTTTGACCGTGACTAATCTTATTATTCTTATTCCTTTTCCGAAATTATGTACTTCCTTAAGTCAACCCTAGCTAATCAGACTGTTCTGGACTCAATGGAGTATTCTGTCCTATCATTAAAGGCCATCTTATGAAGTTTTAACACTGAAGATAGTTCCGTGCAATCATGATTATTGCACCACACCAGGCACCACTATTAGGCAAGTATACCTTGTCTATTTGATTTACAGTATTTACATGCTTTACTTACCAGTCATTTACGTGTTATATTGTTGCATGTTTTTTCTATTCATTACATACATGTTGTCCTAACGATATATTCCTGATTATACTTATTCCTGGTTGGTAATGTTGACACGTAAGATGAGATACATGGAGTGTTGCATTGCATGCTAAGTGACCTTACAAGTTCTTGTTTAGCCCTGTTCCTTGTTAGAAGACTAACTAGACGTATCGTGGATACGAGACGGACAGTAATATTTGGGAGTAGAGGACGACTACTACTTGTGCGGGCCATGTTGTGCACTTATATTATATATATGTATTTATATTTATTTGGAGAGGAGCCCTGTTTCCTGAGTTACAACCTCTCTTAGTTACCGTTGATACTCCAGTACTAGAGCTATGCTATATGTACGCCAGACCCGGATGTCTTTTACTTTGGAGATATCTGCGCATGCGAACGTCCTCCTCAAATTGTATTGCATATAGGTGGCTAGACATGATTAGTGTTAGTTGTCTTTGTAATTCTCATTCATTCATGTTATTACTCTATTTCATTTTTGACATATATGTTATGTATCTTGCTACGTCCCTCTGAGGACCTGGTTATCTCTCCAGGTGTGTGTTTTTTGACTTTTCGCAGGAGTTTCAGCCAAGATCGTGATCTTCTTTCTCTATCGAAGATGACTTGCTCTTGGATCATCCTTGCTGCTTGTATTCTTTATTTTGTTATTTTTTTCTTTCTAGTTTCATGTTGGTAGTAGATTTGTCTTCATCCAGCAACTTATACAATGACAATACATTGATTTCTAATATCTTTTTTTACCTTATTTTTGTCGATGAGATTTAGTGTGCCATGATTATATACTGCATTTACAGCTTACGTATATTTATTATACGGTTGGCATATTTACGTACCTAGTCCTACCTATTTTGGGACTGGGGCGTTACATATTTTTGTGGTGGCCCATGCGGGTCTCGAATATATTATTTGGTTACATCATTGTACCAGGCAAGCCTGCATATAGGATTAGAGTATATGATCTCATCCACATACTTGATCTACTTCCTTGATTCTATTTTCGAACTCTCGTTTGACCGCCTTGAATTGCTTCTTGCTTGATTCCTTTTCTACCGTGAATCTTATATCTCGTGCTTAATAGGTTAGGAAGATAACTCATATATAAGCCCCATTGTTCAATTATACTATTAGTTGAATTCTTCTAAGTTGGGTAGTATGCCTCACAACCTAGAATCCCATTGTCCTTATGACCCATTAATGAAGTATAAATTGAGTGATACTATGCTAGAGGTCCATACCCCATTTGGTCAACCCAAGCCTTAGACAAGACGATACTCGGACAATTGTAGAGGCACAAACACCGGACGAGTCATATACTTTGATTAACTTGAAGTATTTATACTTTCTTTCATCATAATCTTACACACTTATATTTTTGGACTATCTTGACTAATGCTGTTATTATAGCCTAGTTTTGCAAGTTTTTTCTTTTATCGATCTTGTTTAGGACATATATTTTATTGAGTACCTCCACTAACATATTGTCTAATTAGAATCAGTGTATTATGGTCTGATCAACCTTAGTGCACTTGGTTCGCTCTTCATGTGACTATTCTATATGGATTGAGATATAGTTGACTTAGCTTATAGACAAATGTACCCGTCTTCTAGACAGGTCCAAGCATAATGTATCGGTTATGTAACTATACTGATACGAGCCTGTAAATAGAAATCTACCAAAATAGGATCTCATCTGCAACTGCCTTAACAACTTCCTTTGAAATATTCAATCGCCTTTAAAATCTGTATTTGTATTCGATCACATCTCCCTTGAACTCTTTATTATTTTTTATCTTCTCCTATTTTAGAAAATAAAACCCTCATGCTTGAGGGAAGATAGACACAGAGTATTTCTATTAGTTTTCCATACCACCTATGGCCGTGATAGTTGTATACACACAAAGTGTAGCTAGCCATCGACCAAGCCATAAGACTACATCCTTATCTTGAGTTACTCGTCCTTCCCTTGACCCTAGAGCTATTATCATGACCTTCTAATCATTTGAAACTTGAGAATGATTACAACCATTCCTTTGATCATACCCTAACCTAGGAGACTATCTTCACTCAAGGAACCAAGTCTATTAAGTCTCTACTTATTCTTATCTTGATTTGCTCAAACCCTTAAATTTTTTTTTCATGCGTTAACTAGCAACTCTCATTCATTGCCCAAACCATACCACGACCCTTGAACCTAACCATAATTTTCCTTCCGCTTTCCTCCTTGAGGATTTTTCATTTAACTCCTCCGTAATTCATGCAAAACTTG
This sequence comes from Iris pallida, assembly GCA_029216955.1. Classification (NCBI taxonomy): domain Eukaryota; kingdom Viridiplantae; phylum Streptophyta; class Magnoliopsida; order Asparagales; family Iridaceae; genus Iris; species Iris pallida. Next base: position 471,065 of record JANAVB010010791.1, read on the forward strand.
TTCTTATATGAATCCCTTGTGCTTCAGTTAGAATCAGGCTGAAGTAGAAAACCCCATGGAGGAAATTAGTGCTATAGTTGTGTTATTATGAGGCATAAGTTAAAATATGCGGTAATCCCTATTAGATGAAATTGAGGAATATGATTATTGTGTTTGATATGATGATATAATCAAGGTGAATATACTTCTCGATTGACAAAATTGGTACTTCAAGATAAATTAATTATTGAGGAAAACTTTCATGTGATGATATTGAGGTTATTAGTTTTTGAGGTTACTCAAATGTTGAAGATGGAAATTATTAAAAATTCTTGATAAGTTAAGGACTAAATTTCCATGAGGATTATTGATATGAATTTCATATTAAAAATGAGTTTGATTTTCTGCTTTCGTCTAAATTGATTGGAGATTTATTGAATTTTGATTTTTGAAGTGTTTCAATATTTTGAATAATTTTAAAATTTCATGGAATATAAATTTTGAGGAGAAATAATAAATTATATGAGGAGTTGAGTATATAAAAATATTGATGATTGGTTGAAGCACCAATTCAAGGATTATGGCAATATCAAACGTGAATTTGAAAGTCCGAAAAATTGAGTTATTGATCATATCTTGAGATCTAGGAAATTGTCACCTTTTTTTTAAGTTACACATTATAGATTGATGGTAATGTTGATCGAATTAGGCGCTGATGGGTTGTCATGTTTGCGATCATCCTCTAGATTATATCCATTGAATTTATATTTCTAGTTATTCAAATTGCCTGTTTCGGTAAAACACTGTTTCTATCTCCATGCTCAATTGTGGTTTCATATTAAGAAAAATTTCTACCTCTCAACCCTACCTACCCTAGTTATTTCTTAATTTCGAGAACAAATTTTTTGTATATTTCATAGTTTTTTTATTTTTATTTTAGTATTTATACATCGAGTACGAATATGTATATTTGAAGTATTTAATTTTTTTTATATACAAAATTTATTATAAGTTTTAATGAAAATAAATATTATTGTTTCGAAATACATATAAGGTAAATATTTTCGTATATAAAATGTGTCCCGTCGAATTTTAGTCAAACTTTAATTTAATTATATTATTATAAAAAAGCTATTTTTATTTTTATAAAGTATAGATAATAATTTTGAAAATAATATTTTTCTTATTTACTATTTGCATATGATGTACATGAAAATAAATTCATGTATATTTGAAAATTTTGAATTTCGAAAACTATTTGTAATTATTTTATTTATAAAAAAGTAATTTTAAATTTATTTAATATTATTGTTTAAATATTTATGTTAATTTAAACTGTGGTTAGATTTTATTAAATTGGTTTTAGATTAATTTAAATTAAATGTGAGAGTATCTAGTGGATATTTAAAGGACTACTAATCCTTATCTAACTGGGAGCCCACGTCCTATATAAGGAGAGCCCTTTTTGCTCTTTTCGATAGGAACCCAAATGGTTCCATAGCCAGATCTCTATCATCGTATGGTACATCATGTCCGTGTCCACCACTCCTCGCGGCAGCCACTGTGTCGACTTCTCCCCTGCGACCAACATCACCACCGCCTAGCCACCCTCTTCGACTTCATATCCACCATCACCATCCACTCCCAAACGACCACCACGGCCGCGTGGAAAAGCATATATGAGACGCGCTACCACGTTCGAGCTCTCGAATGGAGTTCCACCACCACGAGGAACTACCATCTTCACCATCATTACGTACCACCAAACCCCTTCGGCCAAACCGACATCGCTATCACCACCATCTTCACCACACTCCACTTCCACTCACCTTGTTTAAGTTGGTGGCGACCGCGGCCATGCCGCGGTGAGATTCTGTCGCTAATCCCGACCCCGACCAGTGCCTAGCCGTCTAGATCTAGTCCGAGCATCCATATCGCCTTCGATCACGAGCGCCTCCCAACGCTCAATGCCATGAGTCGTGCGCCGCTGCACCAGGATCGGTAAGCCCCACTTCCCCTGGCTCCTTTCTCCCCCTCGTCTTCTTATTTCTCTCCCTCCCTAGCTCTCGGTCTCTCCTCCCTTCTCTCGATTTTTTTTCTTTCTCTTTAAAACTCTCATTTCCTTGGGGATGAGAACAACTGATCTCGTTTTTTGTGTTTTTCTATTACTATTATTTTTTATATTTGTTTTGTATTACAGTATTAAATATTAATTAATAATTTATTATCACTTCTATTAGAGTAAATATATACAATATATATTAAGTGTATTATTATTGTTATGGATACTATTATCATTAGTTTTATTAAAATTATTATTTTTATTTATTTTTAATATATATAGTAAATATCCCTAAAAATGTATTTATAACAAAAATATAGTATTGGGTTTTGTGCCTACATGTAATTTCAAATTTTGGATTAGAATTTTAAATATATTATTTCAAGCCATTTATAAATATTTTACCTAAAATTATACATTTTTTTACAAATTAGGGGTGTTAGCCACAAAATGTTTTACTAGAATTTCAAACATATTTTCCTAAAATATTTTTGACCAATGAAATATAGTTTTTCGAAATTATAAATCATTTCCTAAATATTCTAATAGTACTCAAAAAGGTTTTCAATATGAATAATGTTTTTGCATATTAAAATATTTTCTAAAGATAGTTAAATATTTATTTATCTTGATCGTGACTAATCCCATTATTCTTATTCCTTCTGCGAAATTCTTCCTTAAGTCAACCCTAGCTAATCAGACTGTTCTGGACTCAATGGAGCAGTCTGTCCTATCATTAGAGGCCATCTTGTGAAGTTTTAACAGCAAAGACAATTTCGTGCAATAATGATTATCGTACCACTACCTGTAGCTCCCCTTCCTAAATTTTTTAATATTTTAATATTATTTTATTATATCTGGCTATATTATTATTGTTGTAATTGAGAATAAATTATTTATTATTACTAGTTATTATTATCTACTATTTATCAAAAGAATAAATATATGGGTGTATGTGTATTTATATAAAAATATATATATGTGTATATATGTGTACGTGCACGTATATACAAATATATATATATATATATATATATATATATATATATATATATATATATATATATATATATAGAGGCGTATATTGGTATATATGTATATAAATGTATATATAAATATCTGTGTATGTATAGATAAATAAATTATATATGTATGTATAAACGAATATACCTGTATTTGTCTGTGTATATATAATATTATATATGTGTATATATAGATGAATATAAAGGGTAAATATTTGTGTTTATATATATATATATATATATATATATATATATATATATATATATATATATATATATATATATATATATATATATATATATATATATATTATATATATATAGATATTATATATATGGTATAGATATTATATATATGGTATAGATATTATATATATGAGGATATTATATATTAATAAGTTATATAAATATTAGAAAAAGAAAAAGAAAAAGAAAAAGGAATGAGTAATATTCCAGCCCAGCCGAATGGGCTGAGCCCACAGGCCATTCCCCTTAAGTTCTCCCCAACCCAGCGGCCTACTCAACCTTTCACAGCAGCAAACCATCCCAAGCCAGGCCGACCTTTCCCTATCTGCTCGTGTACAAACACCATGCTTACACCTATAAAACCTAGCAGGCCCTTCCCAATAGCCGCCCTGCCAAAGGCCAGGCCAAGCAGCCCGATCCCAGTCAGGCCGAGCCCAACATTTGAACCCAAGCCCACAGGGCCATACTTCCCCCGGAACTGAAAGTTCCCACAAGCCGAGCCCTCAGCTCTGGATAACCAGAGTCTACATATAAATATATATCACAGAACACGAGAGAGAACTCGATAAAATACTAATCCCGAACAACCTCTGCCGCCACCCTGCACGCGCGCGCGCCCCGCCGCGGTCTGGTCGTCCGTCGGCCGTCGACCGACGACGGAGTCGCCGGAGAGCCTCGTGCGCGCGCCATGCGCACCGGGAGGCAGCAGCAGCAGAGTAGTCAGCGAGGAGATTTCGCGGATAGTTTTCTCCGCGCACGGTCGATGAATCATCGAACCGCTTTCCCTGGTACAAAGTCAACATATACACCTTTACATCCTTTCAATTACTTTATGTGTAGGTGCGCTAGATCGGCCAGAATATTGACCCGAAAATCGATGAAAACCCGTCCCAAAAATAGGACTGAAAACAGTCGAGTTAGTCTACTTCGTATTTATTTATCTTCCGAACCATGCATAATTTTGAAAATCTATTTGAAGGCGTTTAATGACAACATGTAGGGCTTCGATTCCCTGTTTACGGAATTTAATTTCATCGACTACGTGCCGAGAAATCGAATTTCGAAGTTTCCCAAAAATCTATTTTCAAAACTAGAAAATTGTTCCACACGACGTGCGTTCCGCCATTTCGGGCAACGTGGTCACACACCGTAAGCATCGAAAGCCGCGTAACGGTTTTGTGGTCGTGTGGGCTTTGACGGAATTCAAATTGGTCGCGTGTGTGCGACAAATTTGATGCGTATCCGTCGAAATTCACCCTATCGTGCACTTTGCACATTTTTTAATTACTTTGTGCACGCTCGTCAGATCGAGATGAAACTTGCGCCAGCATGACCATATCGTTTTTCTGGTCCTGCATGCCAAGTTTGGTCTGATTCTGAGACTATTCATAAAATCACCGTTTTGCGGGCCCCACGGTCCCACTCAACGGGCGATTTTGTGCACGGCCTGCCAAAATCCAACTTTGGATATACGGTTGGGTTCGTATCGGAAAACTGGATCCGTAGACATGTAGTTTGATGACTTTAGAGACCGTTGACTCTGGCACGCTTTTCGGTGCAAAGCAGATCCAACGACGGACATCGTTTTGGCCCAAAATTGCCGTTTTGCCCCTGTGTCCAGAATTGGACGTAAGGACAGGCAATCGTAGCTAATTGGACTATTCTGAGATCATTGGTATTGTTTATTTCAGCTTTCGGGGACTGTTGTACGGGTTTTGACTATAGTGGCACATTGAGTAGTTCAGATTGTCGGTTGCACCAGCAAAGGACCACAGGCGAGTACAGTTTATTGTCTGCATTTCGATATTAATTTTTACTATATTTCATTGATTGGCCATTGGTTATGTGATTTTTATACTCTATTATAAATTGTTGAGTCGGGAATGAGAAGTGCCAAGGATGTGTGATCCGACCGTAGACAGTATTTATTTTCATGCAGTAGATCTCGTAGACAGTGTTTATTTTCTGCAGTAGATCTCGTAGACGGTGTTTATTTTCATGCAGTAGATCTCGTAGACAGTGTTTATTTTCTGCAGTAGATCTCGTAGACAATGTTTATTTTCATGCAGTAGATCTCGTAGACAGTATTTATTTTCTACAGTAGATCTCGTAGACAGTGCTTATTTTCTGCAAGTAGACCTCGTAGACAGTGTTTATTTTCATGCAAGTAGACCTCGTAGACCGTGCGGTTGTAGTGGCCCAGACTGATCACATATCAAAGGTACTTCTAACAGTTGGGAAAAGTATTTTGTGTCTATTTATTGCTATTGGTTTTCCGTATTTACTGTTTATTTTCAAAACTCATGATTGATGTCTAACCTTTGTTTTATAGTCATTTTCTTTATTGAAATTGCATTCAGTGAATTGTGCTCGTTCCATTCCTGACTGGAAACCAACATTTTTCAGGTTAGCCGTGGATTCACTTAGCATGGGAGATACGGGAATACTTGCAGACAAAAGCCTAGAGACTAGCTAGATATATGAGTTGTAGTCATTTGAATATTGTACAAGTTTATATTTTTCTGCAAATATAAAACTTGTGATCATTGTAAATTAAATTAATTTTGTGAATGAGCATTATTTGTGATTTTGATCTTCATGGCCGTGATAGCGTTCTACCGCCGACACTGCGGCGTAGGCTGGCTTGGACACGTCTCGTATCCGTTTTAAAAAAAATGGGTTCGGGTCGTGACAAGTTTTTGTGGTGGCCCATACAGGTCGATTTCGCAAATCATGCAAACTCGTGATGGTACTTAAGATTAGTTGTACTATTGCGAGCCTGCGACTAGAACATGCTCATTCACGAACAAGGATTAATTTAATTTAAGAGAATGGCTATGACTAGGAGTCTCTTATACAAAATTTACCGATGGGTAGTCTAGGCTATGCAATTTAGATGAGGAGTTATTAATTTGGATAGTTGTCAATCCCCATTGGTATACGACTACCTTTTGATATGACGACATGATCCAATGTGGATAGATTATTCACTTGGTGATACATGACTTTCTAGAATTAATAGTTTAACCTTGATAAATGGTGCAATTCCTTCTCCTTGCCCCTTTAGATATCATCCTCACATCTTAGTCCGAATTGCCTCCTCAGTCCCTATTTTGCCCTGAGGACTACTATTTTATATAATTTCTGATTAGATTATCCATATACGGACCTCGAGTTAGTTTCAGTTCAAGTTTTTCCCCAATGTTTGAATACAATGGAATAGTTAGAATGTTGTATTTCTTTGTCCTCAGATATTTCTTTTCTGTGCAACCTCTTATTTTAAAGATTGTGACTGATAGGACAAATATTTATGCCTTATTACATAGTCGACTTGTTTGAATCCCTAGAAAGCCCAGGAATTTTAAAGATATAGTTAAAGGAATGATGGTTGACTCATAATGGTAGGACAGCAGCGCACTGTCGCCATTTAATTGAATTTTGGAGACTATGGGTACACTGCAGCCAGCAGTGCACTAGCGAGACACAACCCCTAGAGGTGGAATTAGTTTAAGAAAATATAGGTGATGGGCTATTGCCAAAACTATGGCTAGTGGTCCTCTCTTGATCGTAGATACCCTTGAGCCAATATTAGTGGAAGTTCTGCAAGTTGAGTAGCATGCCTCCCAACCTAGCATTCCGCGGTCCTTGTGCCCTATTGACGAGAGAATTAACTGACACTAATAGGTTTACCTAGAATATGGAATTTAGAAGTCTATAACCCATTGGTTGACCAAGGTTTTATGAATAAGAAGATAGTAGGATGACTGTATAAGCAAGAACACCAGGTAAGTTTTGATTCTCTCTAAACTCGAACTACTTGTGCCTCTTTTCAAAAATCTCGCGTACTTGTATCTTGACTATCTTGACCAACGCTGCTATTACAGCCTAGTTTTTGCAAGCTTACTCTTTTATCGAGCTTGATTCAAGACATATGTTTATTGGGGACGCCCGCTAACATATTGTCTAATCAGAATCATTGTATTACGGTCTGATCAACCATGATGCAATTGGTTCGCTCTTCATTTAATTATCCTACGTGGATTGAGATGTAGAGGTATCTAGGATCTCATCCGCAATTGCATTGATAATTCCTCTTGAATTATATGTTCACCCTTGAATCACGATATTGTATTCAGTAACATCTCCCTTGAATCACGATATTGTATTCAGTAACATCTCCCTTGAATTCTTTATTGTTTTTGTCTTTTACCGATTTGGAAAGACGGAAGCTTGTGATGGTAGAGAGATACAGAGTATTCCCATGGCTATGATAATGGTAGGCACAAGTGTAGCTACCATCGGCCTGTCATGTGATTGAGTTACTCGTTCTTCCATCGACCCTCAAACTACTATTGAGACTTTCGAGCTATATGAATTTGAGAATGATTAGGGTTTTACCTATAGTCAGAACGTCAACCTAGGAGACTATATATTCTCAAGAAACCAAATGTTGTGAGTCTCTAACTATTTGCTGGAAGCTTGCCTTAACTAGCAACCCTTAAGCCTTGAACCAACCCTTCCTCGACCGAAACCCACAGTTAGACATGAGAAGAGTGGACAATAGGGTAATCATTTACCGTGACACTCCTCCCGAGATGGTTTCCAACAAATATTACTCTAGTTATGTAAATATTTGATATTAAGACCTAACTAGTGTTGGAACACCACAGTCACTTGTTTAGCTAAATAACATAGATTAAATACCCTGTCAAATTGTGATATACCAGTTGTCAACAATAATGCATGATCACTACAGCCCATACCACTAGAACCCTTATGACAATAGTCTGACAGTTTTGACACAACTAGAGATTCACGACTCAGTTATTAGAAATCTTTTCATATGATGTGCCTTGGAGTTGGTTACCCCATCGATAACTCTTGTATACGGTGGACGGGTAGGTCATTCTATTTTATCGACCGAGTGTAACTGTACACACTCATGTTCCACTTATTGAGGAATGAACCTTGAGTTGACCTATATTTATGGTATTCCGTTACGCCGTGCCTTAATCTTTATTAACAAGAATCGGGGTACAACATCCTGATTTAGAAAAAAAAATTTACCTCAATATTCCTAAAATCATATCCTAGCTTCTAAGGTGGGTAGACTGTAAGCCTCCTAAAGTTTTGGGATATACGAAGATCACCGATTGATTAGAATAATTTATTTTAGAATGATAATTAGTGCCATGTGGACTCCCACTTTCCATTTAGATCATTTTTTGTGTCCCCGGCCGTGTCATTAATATTCGGAGCACGAGACCAGCTGTTATTTTCCAACAAATTTTATATGCAAGACCTAGACGAGCCTACCTTCATCTAGGTATATCATGTCCCACTCAAACCCGTTCCCTTGTACTCTATTTTTATAGTACGACTTTCAGGACAAAAGGTTTAGCTATAACCCTTACCATAATATCGGTATACTTTTCGACTTCCACTATAGCCTCAACCTTGACTCAATTCATTTCGACCCAATATATGGTTGTGACCTACGTGAAGCCCACTACACGCATGCCATTAGTGTGCCACCCAATTGAGGCCTCATGTGCTACTTAAACATAAAAGTCACTAAAGGCGCACTTTGAGCTTTAGGGACCTCGCCAACCAACCCGACTGGCAACTAGCTCAACCACTTGGGTAGAATCCTATTCTAAGTTACCCTAATCCAGTAAGAATAGTTTTATCATTGGAATCTAGTCTAGTCCATGTGGATTGAAACCCAATATTCATCCGACCAACGACTGATGCCCAAATAGAGAACCCATTAAGACCACAACCTTGATTTCTCAAATTCCGTTCCATTATGAAACCATGTTCAGATAGAATTTTGAGAACGAAATTTAGGTATTGCACGAGTTGCAAGCCCCTCTAGGAGATGAAGAGTTCTTTGATTTAGCCAATGACTGGACTAGAGTAGCTCATCTAGCAAAAAGGTTAATGATTCATAAACATTCTTTCTCTATCTGTACCATGGGATACCTTCTACCGCTCTGGGAGCTTCATATTCGCTCTCGATTATTTTTCTTCTTATCTTCATGTCATTCCTATTATAGAGTGACGACTGGTCATGTTTATTAGAATTTATCGATATTTCTTAGCTACTTGTATAAATTTGTGCTTGTTGATTTTAGGGTTGCCTGATGGATAGAAGAGGATTGCCGATGTCGTATGCTATAGATATCTGTCGATAGTTACTTTTTGCAAGTAGCTGGAGGGTTATAACGTAAGGACGTTAGATGTTTCAAGGGAGTAGTATGACCTAAGGTGGGTAGAAGTCCTCGAGATTTCGTAAATACCAAATGACTAGAGAAGGCCATAAATATTTTTGGAGAAATTAAATTTGAGAAGATTGTGGTAAGTGGATTTATTCTTTTATTTTTGAATTTTTTAGGCATGTTTATGAGTTAGAATTTCGAGGACAAAATTATTTTTAAGGTGGGTAGATTGTAGCTCCCCTTCCCAAATTTTTTAATATTTTAATATTATTTTATTATATCTGGCTATGTTATTATTGTTGTAATTGAGAATAAATTATTTATTATTACTAGTTATTATTTATCTACTATTTATCAAAGAATAAATATATGGGTGTATGTGTATTTATATAAAATATATATATGTGTAATATGTGTACGTGCACGTATATACAAATATATATATATATATATTATATATATATATATATATTTTATATATATATATATATATATATATATCTATATATATATATATATAGATATATATATATAATATATATAGGCGTATATTGGTAAATATGTATAAAGTATATATAAATATCTGTGTATGTATAGATAAATAAATTATATATGTATGTATAAACGATATACCTGTATTTGTCTGTGTATATATAATATTATATATATGTATATTAGATGAATATAAAGGGTAAATATTTGTGTGTAAATATATATATATATATATATATATATATATATAGATATATATATAATATATATTATATTAATATATATATATTATATATATGGTATAGATAATTATATATGGTATAGATATTATATATATGAGGATATTATATATTAATAAGTTATATAAATATTAAAAGAAAAAGAAAAAGAAAAAGGAATGAGTAATATTCCAGCCCGCCGAATGGCTGAGCCCACACCATTCCCTTAAGTTCTCCCCAACCCAGCGGCCTACTCAACCTTTCACAGCAGCAAACCATCCAAGCCAGGCCGACCTTTCCTATCTGCTCGTGTACAAACACCATGCTACACCTATAAAACTGAGCAGGCCTTTCCCAATAGCCGCCCAGCCAAAGGCCAGGCCAAGCAGCCGATCCCAGTCAGGCCGAGCCCAACATTTGAACCCAAGCCCACAGGACCATACTTCCCCCGGAACTGAAAGTTCCCACAAGCCGAGCCCTCAGCTCTGGATAACCAGAGTCTACATATAAACATATATCACAGAACACGAGAGAGAACTCGATAAAACCCTAATCCCGAACAACCTCCGCCACCACCCTGCGCGCGCGCGTGCCCCGCCGCGGTCTGGTCGTCCGTCGGCCGTCGGCCGGCGACGGAGTCGCCGGAGAGCCTCGCGTGCACGCCACGCGCACCGGGAGGCAGCAGCAGAGTAGTCAGCGAGGAGATTTCGTGGATAGTTTTCTCCGCGCACGGTCGATGAATCGTCGAACCGCTTTCCCTGGTACGAAGTCAACATATACACCTTTACATCCTTTCAATTACTTTATGTGTAGGTGCGCTAGATCGGCCAGAATATCGACCCGAAAATCGACGAAAACCCGTCCCAAAAATAGGACTGAAAACCGTCGAGTTAGCCTACTTTGCATTTATTTATCTTCCAAACCATGCATAATTTCGAAAACCTATTTGAAGGCGTTTATTGACAACATGTAGGGCTTCGATTACCTTTTTACGGAATTTAATTTCATCGACTACGTGCCGAGAAATCGGATTCCGAAGTTTCCCAAAATCTGTTTTCAAAACTAGAAAATTATTCCACACGACGTGCGTTCCGCCATTTCGGGCGACGTGGTCGTGCACCGTAAGCATTGAAAGCTGCGTAACGGTTTTGTGGTCGTGTGGGCTTTGACGGAATTCAAATTGGTCGCGTGTGTGCGACGAATTTGATGCGTATCCGTCGAAATTCACCGTATCATACACTTTGTAAATTTCTCAATTACTTTGTACACGCTCGTCAGATCGAGATGAAACTTGCGCCAGCAGGATCGTATCATTTTTTTGGTCCTGCATGCCAAGTTTGGTCCGATTCTGAGACTGTTGATAAAATCACTGTTTTAACGGGCCCCACGGTCCCACTCAACGGGCGATTTTGTGCACGGCCTGCCAAAATCCAACTTTGGACATACGGTTGGGTTCGTATCGGAAAACTGGATCCGTAGACATGTAGTTTGATGACTTTAGAGACCGTTGACTCTGGCACGCTTTTCGGTGCAAAGCGGGTCCAACGGCGGACATCATTTTGGCCCAAAATTACCGTTTTGACCCTGTGTCCAGAATTGGACGTAAGGACAGGCAATCCTAGCTAATTGGACTATTCTGAGATCATTGGTATTGTTTATTTCAACTTTCGGGAACTGTTGTACGGGTTTTGACTATAGTGGCACATTGAGTAGTTCAGATTGTCGGTTGCACCAGCAAAGGACCACAGGCGAGTACAGTTTATTGTCTGCATTTCGATATTAATTTTACTATATTTCATTGATTGGCCATTGGTTATGTGATTTTTATACTCTATTATAAATTGTTGAGTCGGGAATGAGAAGTACCAAGGATGTGTGATCCGACCGTAGACAGTGTTTATTTTCATGCAGTAGATCTCGTAGACAGTGTTTATTTTCTGCAGTAGATCTCGTAGACGGTGTTTATTTTCATGCAGTAGATCTCGTAGACAGTGTTTATTTTCTGCAGTAGATCTCGTAGACAATGTTATTTTCATGCAGTAGATCTCGTAGACAGTATTTATTTTCTGCAGTAGATCTCGTAGACAGTGCTTATTTTCTGCAAGTAGACCTCGTAGACAGTGTTTATTTTCATGCAAGTAGACCTCGTAGACCGTGCGGTGTAGTGGCCCAGACTGATCACATATCAAAGGTACTTCTAACAGTTGGGGAAAGTATTTTGTGTCTATTTATTGCTATTGGTTTTCCGTATTTACTGTTTATTTTCAAAACTCATGATTGATGTCTAACCTTTGTTTTATAGTCATTTTCTTTATTGAAATTGCATTCAGTGAATTGTGCTCGTTCCATTTCTGACTGAAAACCAACATTTTTCAGGTTAGCCGTAGATTCACTTAGCATGGGAGATACGGGGGTACTTGCAGACAAAAGCCTAGAGACTAGCTAGATATATGAGTTGTAGTCATTCGAATATTTGTACAAGTTTATATTTTTCTGCAAATGTAAAACTTGTGATCATTGTAAATTAAATTAATTTTGTGAATGAGCATTATTTGTGATTTTGATCTTCATGGCTGTGACAGCGTTCTACCACCGACATTGCGGCGTTGGCTGGCTTGGACACGTCTCGTATCCGTTTAAAAAAATGGATGTGGGTCGTGACACTACCAGGCAAGTATACCTTGCCTATTTGATTTACATTATTTATATGCTTTACTTTTACCAATCATTTACGTGTTATATTGTTGCATATTTTTCCTATTTATTACCTACATGTTGTCCTGACGATATATTCTTAATTATACTTTTTCCTGGTTGGTCATGTTGACACGTGAGATGAGATACACGGAGTATTGCGTTGCATGCTAAGTGACCTTACATGTTCTTGTTTAGCCCTATTCCTTGTTAGAAGACTAACTAGACATGTCACAGATGCAAACGAACAGTAACATTTGGGAGGGAAGGACGACTACTACTTTGCGTGGGCCATGTTGAGCACTTATATTTTATATATATATATATATATATATATATATATATATATATATATATATATAATATATATATATATATATAAAAATATATATATATATATATATATATATATATATATATATATATATATATTAGCATGCTAAGTGACCTTACATGTTCTTGTTTAGCCCTGTTCCTTGTTAGAAGACTAACTAGACATGTCACAGATGCAAACGAACAGTAACATTTGGGAGGGAAGGACGACTACTACTTGCATGGCCATGTTGAGCACTTATATTATATATATATATATATATATATATATATATATATATATATATATATATATATATATATATATGTATCTATATTTATTCGGAGAGGAGCCCTGTTTCCTGAGTTACAACCTCTCTTAGTTACCGTTGAGACTCCAGTACCAGAGCTACGACTATATGTATGCCAGACCCGGATGTCTTTTACTTTGGAGATGTCTGTGCTTGCAAACGTTGTCCTTAAATTATATTGCATATAAGTGGCTAGACATGATTAGTGTTAGTTGTCTCTGTAATTCCTGTTCATTCATGTTATTTACTGTATTTATTTTCGGCAAGTATATTATGTATCTTGCTACTTCCTTTTGAGGACCTGGTGATCTCTCCATGTGTGTGTTTTCTTGACTTTTCGTAGGAGTTTCAGCCAAGTTCGTGATCTTCTCTCTCTATCGAAGACGACTTGCTCTTGGATCATCCGTGCTGCTTATATTCTTTATTTTGCTATTTCCTTCTTTCTAGTTTTATGTTGGTAGTGGATTTGTCACCATCCAGCAACTTGTACAATGACAATACATATTAATTTCTAATATCTTTATTACCTTATTTTTGTCGATGAGATTTATTGTACCATGATTATATACTGCATTTACAACTTCGTATATTTATTATACAGCTGGCATATTTATGTACCTAGTCCTACCTATTTTGGGACTGGGACGTTATAACAACTCTTCAAAGGCTGCTTGGCATATATCAGTCCAAATAAACTCCTCATCCTTCCGAGTAAGCTTGGTCATTGGCTCCGCGATTCTGGCAAAGTCTTGCACAAACTTCCTGTAGTAACCTACTAGTCCCAAAAAACTCCGAATCTCTGCTTATAAAACCCCTAAATTTCTACTTTTTTTTATAATTTGGTACTATTTTTTTTGTATTGTACGTCGCGTGCAAAATTTTGTTTTTCGTAATTGCTCGACGAGTGCGAATATGTGCGAGCGTACATATTTTTAGAAAAACATTTTTCTATTTTATAGTTTCAAAATAATATATATTAATTACTTTATTTACTTAAGGTTATGAAAAGCGTCGCATCGAGATTTCAAAAACATTATTTAATTTTATTATTATAAAAAGACGAGTTTATTTTATTGACAATTTAGGAAACTATGTTTCATAAATATACCTTCTTCTCATGCAAATATGTAAGATGTAATTTATGTATAAATTGATTTTCAAAATTATTTATTAATTTTCTTAAATTATTGAAAAGGTATTTTTGAAGTAGTTCCTATTAATATTTAATTTGATTTTCGAAATTTATTAATATTAATATTTTATTATTCAAAAAGATATTTAAAAATATTTATTATTTTTGAAATTATTATTATTAGTATTTTTGGAAAATATATTTTGAAATTATGGTGGCAATTTAAATCTCGATTTGATTTTATGGATTTGATTTAAATAGTTTAAATTTAAGGATAGAACTTATATTTAATTTGAGTTTCGATTATCTAGATTTAAATTAATTTAGATTTGGATTTGAATTTATTGAATTGATTTAAATTAATAGATTGAATTATCTAATTGGGTTAAATAAATTCTAACCTTATCCAACTGGGAATTCCCACCTCCTATATAAGGAGAGGTACTCATCCACATTATTATTCCACAATTCCTCCACCACCATAACCAAAAATATGTGCATCGTATCCGTGCCCGTATTTTCCTTCCCATCCACTATTCTCTTCTTCTACAGATACATTATTTTATCCCGTCCGACAAACCCGGACGTCCATTCATGTCGTGTCGGACAATCTCCCACACGATGACACCTCTCAAACGAATCCCTAAATCTAATCCCTAGTCTAAACCGCGTCCCCACTCGCGTCAACCGCCTCCGCCCCGACTCCCAATCAGCACCCCTGCCAACTTCGGCAGCACCACCATCGCTACCTCACCATGGCCTCCTCTTTTCCCGACCCAAAATGGCACAGCCCCGAACCTCCTTCTCCTTGACCGACCCTCCGACCTAACACCAATAATGACCCAGCCCAACTCTCTCAACCACCCTGGCCAACGGCCGCAGACCCGAACCCCTAACACTAGAAACACCCCCACCGCCAGCTACCGCGGACCACCACCCGCTACCACCACCATCTCGCTGTGACCGCTGCCACCACCACGACCTACATCGATCGATTTTCGGCCACCACAGCCACCGCAACCCAGGCATCAACATTACCGTGGCACCACAGCAAGCCTCCGTCTCCGTCACGAACCAACACCGCCATACTCCTCCTCCCCGATACCACCCGTCGCACCGCCACCCAAAAACCCCTAAAATCAAAAAGAAAACCCAAATAAACACATCTCCACCGCCGTACTCACCTCCGCCCTGGCCGTCGCGAGCTCGTCCCCGCGGGGTGACCGCTCCGCCGCGCCTGAGCTCCCGCGACCAGCGTCTTCAGCGCCGCCCCGTGCGTGCGACACCGGTCAGCCCACCGTAGACCCAAACCCCCGCCGCCGGGAGACCTCCACCCCATCCTGCTTGGTCCGTCACCGTCCGTAGCTCTGGCCAACGCCGGACGACCGTCCGTGCTCGTTCGCCGACTTTGTAATGCCTGTGGTTCATATTACGTATTTGGAATACGTATACGTATTTTATCTTGTATTGCATGATTCCTTGCTTAGCTTCCTTCTTGGCTTGGTTTATTCTTGGGTTGGTTCGGCTTGGCTCGGTTTGCTTTGGTTCATTATGAACCAAGGGTGAACCCCTACCTACTACCACCACTACCATTTATTAACCCCACTTTCTTCTCTCTCTTCATTACTCTTCTTCTTTCCTCCATTACTTCTTCATCTACCAGAGAGAGGGAGAGAGGGGTCTAGGCAAGTGCAGCTTACTTCATGGAGGAACTCAAATTTATTGCTTCATTCTCTTCCTTACAGTATTTTAACTTACTTTAATATTTGGCATTTCCACTTTCCATGGCTAGATTCTTGTAGATCTAAGTTTATATTATTTTCGGAAATCTGCGGTTTTGATCTACTTAATCTTGTTATTGTCAAGCTTTGATGGTTCCATGTTGTAGAGAATTTCGTTCTGCCCCATTTTGACCTGTGGAAGTTCGGATTTGGGCTCCGGATGATGAAGTTATGGAGCTTGGAAGCCATGGCTTCATGGTATTCTTCTTCTCAGAATTTTGGAGAAGATGAACTGTGCTTAGACTTGACCGCATGAATATTCATGCGGCAAGTGTTCTCTCAGCCGCATGACTGGAAGAACTTGAGCCGCATAAGGGCCGAACCCAGCTAGCCGCATGACCCACTTGACTCCGGCCGTAAATACCTGATTGATAGCCGGCCGCATGGACCTATTTCTCCATTTCTCCGCCTGCCGCATATGCACAGCTTCTCTGCCAGCCGCATGAGCTGCTCTTGTTTCGAGCTGCATGGGCTCTTATTCCCCCGACCCGCATGGACTTGCTTCCCGTCAGCGCATGAAGCCCACTCTTCCGCTGGCCGCATATGACTGATACCCTTCAACCACATAAGCCTTTTTCTTTTAGCCGCATGCGCCTGACCCTATTCAGTCGCATGGACTGTTCTCTTTCCAGCCGCATGAGATCATTTCTGGCCGCATATGCCTGAGCCGTATGGCTCTCCTATAGCTCTATGTACTGTTGTTTTATATTATTATGCCCATGTCTTGTAACCCCCTTGTGTAACTTGAGTTCCTATGGCGTACACCTTTACCTTATTGTATATTTTTACGCCCATTTTATATCCTTACGCCTTTTGTCCTGAACTTGATAAATTACAATTTGATTGACATGATTGAAATAACAATTGTACATGACATGGTGTGACAAGTAGACATGACATGACCTGATAGTGGCCCGTCGTGGCGTACTCATGACATGACATGACCTGTATAAATGACCTGGACACCGTGGGCGATTGTGCTTGTACAATAATCCAGTCCTGTATTGCATCATGTCTAGGATGGACTCCTGAGTACCACGTCAGGAGTACCTACTAAAATGGACCTAAGGCTAATAACGAGATTAATACATTAGTCATAAAGAGATCTCCCAGCTATAGGCAATCCCGTTACCAGGGCGCGCCTGGATCTGTAGCCTGCCGTCGAGTAGGGCACATTTCCAGCACACTGTCATGTGTTGCACCCTTCAAGCTACCTAAGGGTACATACGTTTCCTAGACGATGTACCCACCTGAATTCAACCCCTAATTTTTGACCTGGGAACCTGGACGGTCTTCAGGGCTTGTGGCTTTGGAATAATCTCACTGCATCTGCTAGTAAATAGGCATGTGATAACCATAGCTAGTTAAAGTATCAAGCCGTACTCATTGCTTGGCCGTGATGATTGAATGGGGAATAATCAGTCTAGTCTTGAATTGATCCTATATAAGATTGTTACATGTCCTACTTTCTTATATTATCTTGCGGATAAATAGGAGAAACCAAGTTCGGTTCAGACGAAGGGTTCAATCCCGTCCTTGTTTGGTTTAAGGATTGTAACCTGGTTATCTGAATGGTCCCATGGTTATCTTACCATATATCCTCATGATGTTATATTTTCTCCCAGTTTTTACTATATATTATTTCTTCTGTGCTAATTGCTGGTTTTAGTTCCTAAGTGAAGCTTCCTTTGTGGCACTTGCTCTTTCTGGGTCTGACCCGCTGGTTTGTATGGCCAGATTTTGGAACAGCTCCAGAGGATCTACCGACTTTCCAGCCCGATGGTGGCGACTAGACGTAACCAGGGCAACGAGTGGGTTTATTTTTGATCTTCCACTTTATTGTAAAATATTCTTTTGAGGCGTTTAGCCGACGAGCACCTGTTTAGCTCGATTGCACTTACTTACTGTCTGCCTACGGGCTGTAACATGATCGCAGATCCTAGGGTTGATCATGTATGACTAAAACTCTTGCTAGTCCTAACATTTTGTAACGACTAGCTTCATGATCAACTGAATATGTAATGTTTGGGACGCCTTACTATTGTATATTTGGTGATCTAATATCTTGTAACATTTACTTACTTTGCTTGATTGAGACACTAGGCTTGTTCATGACCTTAAGACTGTTGGCTTGTAGTTAAACCCTCATGTATCTAGACAGCCGTGACCGTATACGAGATGGAATCCATTTCATATACGTAGCTGGCTATGTCTGTCTCGCTCTCCAGTTATTCTGGTTCTGGGCGTGACAGACTTCTTTCCCCCGTGCCCTTCCTCATTCTCCCCGGCCGCCGCTCACAGCCTCCTCGCGCCTCTCCGCGAGCTGGCCGCCGCCCTGCGTCAGCCTCCGCCACCTCCGGCAAGCTCGCCATCTTCTCGCCGACGACCTCCGCACAGACCGGCGTCGCCTACCACCGGAAACCCCTCCCTCCCGCGTTCTGATCGCCCCTTCCTCTCTCCTCCGCTCCTCTTCCTCGATCGCTTCTCTCTCCCTCCCCTCCCTCTCTGCTTCTTTTTCTCTCTCTCTGCTCCTCTCATTTGTGTAGTGATTTTTTTTTTATTGCTACTGGTGTTTGCTCTTCTCTCGAGGAAAAAATATAGTTTTGTTTTTTTTTGCTTTTGCTTTTAATGTAACTGCTATACTTTTATATGTTATTAATATTAGGATTATTAATATTATTACTATAATTATTATTACTATTTTTTATTTTTGTTATATTGTATTATTATTGTAACATCATATTAATATTTATTATTATTATTTTATTATTTTATTATTATTATTATTATTATTATTATACTTTTATTATTATTATTATTATACCACCTTATTTAATGTAGTGACTAATTATATTATACTATTTTTAGTTTAATCTATATCTCATTAAGAATGTTTGTTAATAAAATAGTAGGTATTTTTTAGAATTTACTATTATCATTATTATTACTATTATCATTATTTTGTGGTTTTGTTAATACTATGATCTGTATTTTAGAAATTTACAAATATTTTTCTAGCTAAATTCAAAGTTAAGTTTTTAACACTAAAATATCCTTCTCGATTTATATGAATAAGTTTAGTTTTGGTCTAAAGGATTTAACATTTTTTAAAATATTTATCTAGGATATATTTTAATTAATGAAATATAGTTTTCTTCCCAAAATCATGTTTTACAACCTTAGAGTTTTTGTTTTCCTAAAAACGACTTTCGACTTTTGAGTATTATTTTGAAAACATTTTGACAAATAAATTATATTTTCAAGTATCATAAATAATTTTTCAAAAACGTATATATTTATTGTTATCCATTTTTCTTTGATTTTTTCTTCCATCCATGACCAACCCCAATATTCCTATACTCTCTCCAAATTCGTAACTCCTGTTCCACCCTAGCTAATTCGACCCTTCTGGACCCAATGGAACTATCCGTGCCACCATCAGAGGTCACCTTGCATAGTTGTTACACTAAGTCGCAGTTCGTGCCACCTTGATCATTGCAGTACACCAGGCCACTACAACAAAAAACCCTTTTAATGACGGCTAAAAAGCGTCATTAATGACGAACCATGACGCTTTTTTTTCCACAGCAACCGTCATGAAAACGGGTGTTATAAATATT
This sequence comes from Iris pallida, assembly GCA_029216955.1. Taxonomy (NCBI): domain Eukaryota; kingdom Viridiplantae; phylum Streptophyta; class Magnoliopsida; order Asparagales; family Iridaceae; genus Iris; species Iris pallida. Next base: position 491,155 of record JANAVB010010791.1, read on the forward strand.
TTTAAAAGCGTCATAAAATAACCGTCATGAATATTTCTATAAAAGCGTTATGAATATTATATATAGTGCACAATTCGAACAATTTTAAAACGTCATGAATAGATAAAATGTATAGGCTCAATGCAGCACATTTATAACACTTTATACTATTCAAATTAGCATACCAAATCAGTCCATATAATTGTCAGGCCTAAAAATCAATTAACATTATATATCACCATTTTTATTACATTTCTCAAAATAGAGTACATATCACATCTTCATTACATTCTCAAAATGAATTCCAAATACATATATACATTTACAAACATATATACATTTACAACTACCAAAAAACCTGCACCCAGAGCTCTGTTGGACCTACCAGGGACTAAGGTCCTCCAACTGCTAAATCTTTATGGAAAAAGTAGTATCCTCGTTTGTTTGAATTTAATGTCTCTTGCAATTGATTGGTCCACATATGAAAGAAGGAAAGCTAAAAAAAACAAAAAAAAAGATTACATTGGAAGCATGAATAAACTTGACAGTACATTCTCTTAAATCAACATGAATAAGCTTAAAAAAGATTACATTGGAAGCTGAGCAACCAGCATCAACTTCTCAGCAGCACCAACATTAACTTATAGTTAGGGATAACAGTACCTAGGAAACTCCCCAACCATGACCCATCCAGACCGGTCAAGAACACAAAAAATCACCTCACAATTGGATAAAGGAGAGTACTCCAGAGCAGGCAACTAAAGATTACTACAAAATGTACTCGTATTCTTATTTTGAATATCACATTTTACCTTACAAAGTTGAGCCTCATTTCTCCAATCTTTCTAAAATATGAGCAAAAATTACAGTTTATTATCAAACACATAAATTGCAATCATAATTCCTCAAAGAAAAATAACAAACTGATACAATAGGTCATAAAGAATTAAAGATGCACCAAAGAATCAAGTCAAAATTGAAGAAAGACTAGTCTACCTATATAAGATTGAAATATACAAGTGCAGATTTGCCTATCTACCTATATAAGATTTTCATAAAAATGTCTTATATGTGTTCTTTCCCAACGGCTCCACTCGAGTTCTCAGGATCATCAAACCATCCCAGCCTCCTGTGACCACCTCTCAAAAGTAGGCCAACGCGAAGAAGTAAGATTAGTTATATAGGCTATCAAAGACATCACCCCGCAGCAAGAAATTGTAACATGTGAAGTGTTGTTATCAACGATTTCGAAAACTGATACTACGTTCCTATCTTTCTGATGTGGCTTCATGATCCTATAAGAATTGATATATAACATTAAGTGTTCTACAAAAAGGATAATCGGTTATCAACCAGGCACTTCATTATGCAAATATTGTAATCTTCCCATACAACATTATCCTCTTATCAATATATACCTAGTCACATACCGAAAGAAATAAAGAATTTCTGCAATTATGAGGGATATGATAGCATGTGACCAAAAATTAAATTTCCACACTTGCAGTAACTACCTCTGCAATTTCTTCAGTTTACGGCCAAATGTCCCTAAGTATACACCTTTTCCCATCCTTTGATATTCCAATAGGTTCCTTCTCGAAATCATGTCAACCTGATAATGGTTTCACAATAAAACTAGTCAAATTTAATTTGGTGTCACGAAAAAGAGATGCATGATCATGGCAACAATATCTATGAGAAGAAAAAAAACATACATAATCAAATGAGGTGAATGCTTCATGACTTGCATATTACGATAATGGGATATAAAACAGGGCTAACTCAATGACAAACTGTTACTACTACCATTTCAGAAATTGTAGCAGCAACGGACGCATCCAGGTCCCAGAGTTCCCATACATGTAGTGCATCCATATCCAACCAATATGAAGCCTTGTGATTCATATACTGTTGCAGACCGCTGTAGATAGAAGTGAATAATGTAGGTTCATCACATCTCATTTTCAAGATAAAGTAGCTTTTATATTAGAATATGTAAAACATAGAAATAGTACCATAATTGAATAAGATTTCCGACAAAATAAATTATTCTTAATCCTGTCAATCCAGCAAAAAGTAGGAACAAACATGCTTTCCTCTTTAGAGCTTTGATATGAAGAATTTAGAGAAGCCTCTATTTGGATATCAAGATAGACGAAGATAATCTTGACATGTTTTCCATCTATCTGAAAGAACCAACATGGAAAGATCTTAAGTTGCTTGGTGAGGAGAGATGCGCATAAAATATTGCACCTATGTAGAAGGTGATAAATTCACATCAGATCCACACCAAGATAATCTTTAGAGGGAAAATG